>CM063500.1:125758117-125760617 GCA_032207245.1 Pardosa pseudoannulata | reverse complement strand
AAATATATATATATATATATATATATATATATATATATATTAAATATATAAATATATAAATATTATATATAATATATTTATATATATATATATATATATATATATATATATATATGTATTATATATATTTATGTATATATATAACAATATATATTATATATATATATATATATATATATATATATATATATATATATATATATATATATATATATATATATATATATATTTATATTTATAAATTAAATTTTATTATTTATATTAAAAATAAATTCTATAAATAACTTTAATTTTTATAAGATACAAAATATATAATATATGTATAGAATTAAATAAGATAAAAATATAAAATAAACACACAATAATTTGTTATAATTGTTAATTTTTTAACATATTATGTTTATATTATATTATATTCTTATTTATAATATTATTTATATATAATATGAAATTCAAGAATTTTTGTTGTATTCTAACCAAATCTTACATAAAGCATAAATCTATAAAATATTAATATTTTTTTAATATTTATCGAAATAAAAACATATTATATGAATATATATTTTATAATTATCTTTTTATAAGCAATTTTTATTAAACATAACTTATCAATTTTTATTATTTACTTGGTAGAAATTAGTTTTTTTTGTATATTCATGTGTAAAGCAATAAATAATGCAGACCAATTTTAATAACGGTTTTAAACAACCATTTAGGGTTAAGTTTGAATTGTTTTAGCTGTACCCTTTTTCGAATGGTTTTATGCTTCTTAGTTATGCAAATGCTTTGTAAAAGATATACTTCTCGAGCGTTTTCGATCGTGAAGCAACCACTGACACGCACGTGGATTTTAAATTTTACTGCGTATGTTAGGATATATCAATTTAAATTTTTCGTTAATATTTTGTAGAACATACAGCATGTTTACAAGAATGAAGCGATAAATTCGCATTAAACTCTTGTTTTTCTGCTATTTTTTATTAACATTCTTTTTGAAGTTTATGTAAATTTTATAGTAATCAATTAACTATGCATAGGGTATTAAATGTAAGGAAAAATAGAGTTGAATAATGGAATCAGAACCGGTTTCGTATGAGAAAACTCGTCTAAACCAGTGCTTTCCATTATTTATGCAAATTGTTAATTTTTTTCTGTGATTTCCTACCTTTTTTTTATAATAGCCTTTTAATACGAACCTATTTAAACAATACCAGTTTTATTACAAAAAAAACACATATATATATATATATATATATATATATATATATATATATATATATATATATATATATGTATATATATATATATATATATATATATATATATATATATATATATATATATATATATATATATATATATATATATATATATATATATATATATATATATATATATATATATATATATATATATATATATATATATATATATATATATATATATATATATATATATAGATATATATATATATATATATATATATATTATATATATATATATATATATATATATATATATATATATATATATATATATTTATATATTATATATATATATATATATGTATATATATATATGTATATATATTATATATATATATATATATATATATATATATATATATATATATATATATATATATATATATATATATATATATATAATATATATATATATATATATTATATATATATATATATATATATAATATATATATATATATGTATGTATGTGTGTGTATATATGTATTGGGTATGTGTGTATATACTACCTATTTTCGCAATTATTTCTATAAATCAAGTCAAGAAATTAAACAACTGGTTTCAAAAATTACTTTTATATTAAATGAAATTTTTATAGTTTTTATTTTTCTGTATATAATGAAAACAAGAAAACACAGTAAAATAGAAATATTCATTATTGAAATTGCTATAGATTGCAAATCAAAATGTTTTTTTTTATTTTTTTTATCAGAGATTTCAGATTGCTGAAAAAATCAGTATATTGTTTATATTTTTTAGAATGTCAATTGAGGCAAAAAAAAATTATAGTTTCGATTTTAAATAAATTGAAACAACACACGACATTTATTAAAACAAAATTTAAAAATATTTCCCGGATTTTCAATCATCAAAAGTTTTTTAAAAATATACTACATAGTACAATATTCCAATAAAAAGTGTGAAAGTATCATGTGAATTCCAGTATGCAAGTTACACGATCTGAGGATGGATTGAAAAGGAGGTATAGAAAAAACCTTTAGACATCTTAGCTCCGGTACGGGAAAAGTTGCATTAAATCTGAATTTGTCGTAAAATTTATTCCAATGCGCATGCAGGAAGGTTAATAGCTATATAAATAAAGAAAATAAGTAAATTATTTGTTTCAAATAAATAAATATACAATATAAAATAAATAATAAACTATTATCATTAAATAAATAATTATTATTAAAACTACCTTATTGTAATGTTGTACTCAAAATGCAATTTATTTA
>CM063500.1:125730617-125753117 GCA_032207245.1 Pardosa pseudoannulata | reverse complement strand
ACTTTCTAATTGCCAAGTTGCTAATTATTAAAAAATGCTAGAAAAATGTTTAAACTCATCATCATGAAAATTGAAAACGTTTTGTCCAAAAAAGGCTCTAGAAAAGGCTTTAAATTCACAACTTCCGGTTCCGAAGTCGCTACTTCCATTTTATTTCGAGAGCTGTCACTGATGAACAGCTGTCACTTTTCTTTCAAATTCCGTAGAGAGAAAACAAAAACAGATTTAGAAGCCTAAAAGTTGGAATTTTACAATAGAAAAATTTTAAAAATGAGGATTTTTGGCAAAAAGTGATGTTTTCAACGAAGACGGATGCCTTAAACGAAACTGTTAAAATTAAAAAGCCGCGGTAGCTCAGTCTGCAAAGTCAACGTTCTCGTCAGTGGAGAGTCGCGGGTTCGAAACCCGAACCGGACTAAGATCTGCGTGTTCATTAAAGGTGACTGGGGTACGTAAAATAGGTCCGTAGTTCCAAAGTCCTATAAATTCTCGATTGATACCTCTCAGGTGTGGAAGGCCAAGCCTAAAGGTCACCTGTTTGGTTCCTGCTTCTAAACTACGAGCCCCTCCCCCTTGAGTATAAGTCGTACTTTCATGCTATCGGTGCTCGTTAAAATGAAGCAGAAACAACAACTAAACTTTATTTTAAAAAAATGTAGGTTAATTAAGCAAATTATGGTACATAGGGATATATAGGGTATAAAAATGTGACCGAATTATTGTAAACGATTATAATTATGTTTAGCGGTAGGTTAAAAATAAAAATGAATAATAACAGTTTGTTCATTCTTTTAACTGCATGCTTCCTATTTATTAAATTCCTGTAATATATATATATATATATATATATATATATATATATTATATATATATATATATATATATATTTATATATTTATATATATATATATATTTTTTTATATATATTATAATATATATATATATTAAAATATATATTTATATATATGATTAAAATTAAAGTTATAAATATTTTATTTTTATAAATATTTAATAAATAAAATTATATATCTTTATAATTAATATATTAAAATAATTATTATAATAAAATTATTTTTTTTTTATATATAAATATATATATATATAATTTATATATATATATTTATATATATATAATATATATATATATATAAAATATTATATTATATTATATATATATATATATTATATATAATATAATATATTTATATAATATATATTATATATATAGAAAATATATATAAAAATATTTATTAACATTTTATATGAAAATATTAATTTAAATTTTTTTTTAAAAATTTATTATAACTATTTATAAAAATTAATATATTTAAAATAAAAAATAAATTTTATAAAATATTTTTTGTTACTTAAATTTAAAATTTATATTTATAAAAATTATTTATATATAAAATTTACAAATAAAAATATAAAAGATATAAAATATTATAAAAATAAAATGTATTTATATAAAATAGATATAAATTAAAAATAAATATTTAAAAATATTTTATAAAGAAAAATTTTTAAAAAAAAATAAAAATTTTAAAAATTTAAATTATAAAATAATTTTTATTTGTTTATATATATATTTATTTAATAAAATATATTATATTAATATATAAAAAATATAAAATTTATAAAATATATAAAATATATTAATTAATAATAAATTTTAATAAAATTTATTTATATAAATATATATATATATATAAAATATATAATAATATCATAAATAAAAAATATATAATAATATAAAATATTTTTTATAAATTTTTTAAACACTATATTTTATATGTTATATCAAATATATATATATATTTATGTTTTAAAATATGTTATATAAATTAATTTTTTATAAATATATATATTAAATTAAATAAAATATATAACAAGTTATAATATAATTAATATTTATATAATATATATAATAATTTTATTTACATAATAATATATAATTATTATAATATATTCTTACCAACAACTGTTTTGTTTCAGACTTTACTTCAAATAATAACGGTCTACTTTTAGCCGATTCGAACCGCAACGCTAGTTCAGTGGGATTCGAAAAAAGCCATATAATCGTTATTTTTGGCATTTATATCTGGAATAATTACACAGCGTTATCAGATAATTTATTTTCTTTAAAAAAATTTTTGAAACATTGTATACAACTTAAAAGTATAACTCCAAGATTCCAAATTATACTTTGGAATAAAATTATTTCGTCTAATTTATCTAAATAGCAAAGTAATTAAAAAGAATTATCCCCATAAAAGTTTATTAAGAAACATTTTTAGACAAAGTGCACAATATTAGAAAACTGTAGTATAACCGGAATCCTAACTATGTATGTTATCTACAAAAAGTTATCGGATAAGAAAAGTTCGGAAATATTTAAAATTTCTTTTAAACACTGTGCATAACTGTAGAAAATAGAAGAATACCCAGATTCTAAATTATACTTGACCACAAAAATATTCAGTCAATATAACATAAATATTAAAATAATAAAACAGTTATCAAGTAAAAAAAAATTGTTTAAAAACAATTTGAAATACTGCCCACAAGTTTAGTAAATTATAGAATACTCAGATTCCTAACTGTATATGACTACAAAAAATATTCACTCTGTATTACAAAATATCAAAATAATTATACAAAGTTATCACATAATTTCATTCAAAATGTTTTTAAACACTGTACAAATCTGTGAAAAGTGGTAGAATACCAGGATACCTAAAGTCATTTGCCCACAAAAATATTACAGGGTAACATTGCCAACAATGTACAGGGTGTTTCAAAAATGAACGGTATATTTGAAAAATCAATAAAAACGAAACGGACAGTGATAGAAATATACAGTTTATTGTAATATGCTTGGCACGATATTAAATTTTCAGGCAGACAATCTTTTAAAATTAGTTATAATGTTCCACAACAGATGGCGCTGCAGTCTGGAAAAATCTAAACTACGATATTTTCCAGATATCCACCATGCGCAGCTATAATAGGGCGTATTCTCAGAACGAAATTATCGGAAAACCGCGTAAACGTCTCGGGCGGGATGGCTTCACGTGCAGAACAGAAGCACTGTTCCAGTTATTCGATTGTTTCTGGATAGTGGCGGTACACCTGGTCTTTTAAGAGTTCCCACAGACAAATATCGTAGTTTAGATTTTTCAGAGGCGCCATCTGTTGTGGAATATTGTAACTAATTTTGAAAGTTTGTCTGCCTGAAAATTTACTATTGCCCCAAGCATATTGCAATAAACTGTTAATTTCTATCACTGTCTGTATAGTTTTTATTGTATTTTCCAATATACCGGTTATTTTTTAAACACCCTGTATATTACCTAAATACTAAAGTAATTACAGATATGTTGAGAATAGATTCTTGACAACAAGTTGGAATAGATGTCTCCTATTTGTCTCCTAGGAGACAATTACTCCTATTTGTCTGTTGTCCTAGCTGTCTCCTACGTAGGAAAATACTAAGGAAAGCTTTCATTGATGATACAGACGTACAAAATTCTATGCATCACAATCATTCTTGTTAAAAGCCTCGTTTCTACGTCTCAGATTAAATTCTTGACTCATAGATGCTCGACAGGGAGTTGGAATGGCTATCTCCTAGGTAGCAAAACTTTCGCCAATGCTAAACACAAGCACGTTCAAAATTCTATGCAGCAACACCATTCTTGTTACAAACCTCGCTTTTACGTCTGATATTAATCTCTTCTGAGATGTGGTAATGGATATTTATACAGATATGTTGGGAATAGATGCTTGGCAACATGTTAGAATTGTCACTTACGTAATGTCCCTTACGTAGGAAAAATACTATATAAAGCTTTCATTGATGCTGTAGACGTACAAAATTCTATGCATCACCATTATTCTTGTTAAAAACCCCGGTTTTACGTTTAAGATTTAATTCTTGACTTCAGATTAAATTTTTGATTCACAGATGCTTGACATCGAGATGGAATAGCTATCTCATAGGTAACAAAGCTTTCGTCAATACTAAACACAAGCACGTTCAACATTCACGTATAACTATTCTTGTTACAAACCTAGCTTTCAAGTCTAGAATTAATCTTTTCTGGGATGTGATAACGGATACTTATACAGATATTTGGAGAATAGATGATTGACAACAAGTTAGAATAGTTGTCTCCTACATAGGAAAGTACTATAGAAAAGTTTCATTAATGGTAAAGACGTACAAAATTCTATGCAACATCACCATTCTTGTTACAAACCTCAGTTTTACATCCTAGATGTGGTAGTGGATACTTATAAAGATATGTTGGTAATAGATGCTTGGCAACGAGTTGGAATACATGTCTCCTACGTAGAAAAATACTAATGAAAGCTTTCATTGATGCTATAGACGTACAAAATTCTATACAACACCATAATTCTCGTTACAAACCTCGGTTTTACGTCTAAGATTAAATCCTTGACTTAAGAATCAGATTAAATTTTTGACACATAGATGCTTGACAGACTGTTGGAATAGCAATCTCCTAGGTAGCAAAGCTTTCGCCAATTCTAAACACAAGCACGTTCAAAATTCTATGAGTCCTAGCTATTCTTGTTATTAACCTTGCTTTTACGTCTAGAATTAATTTCTTCTGGGATGTGATAATTTATATTTATACAGATTTGTTGAGAATAGATGGTTGGCAACAAGTTGAAATAGCTGTCTCCTACGTAGGAAAATACTAATGAAAGCTTTCGTTAATGCTAAAGAAGTTCAAAATTCTATGTATCATCACCATTCTTGTAAAATAACCTCGGTTTTACTTCTCAGATTAAATTCTTGACTTAAGAATCAGATTAAATTCTTGACTCAGATGCTTGATAGCGAATTGAAATAGCTATCTCCTAGGTAGCAAAGCTTTCGCCAATGCTAAACACAAGCGCGTCCAAAATTCTATGTGTCCTAACTATCCTTGTTACTAATCTCGCTTTTACGTCTAGAATTAATTTCTCCTGGGATGTGATAATGGATATTTACACAGATATGTTGGGAATAGATTCTTGGCAACGAGTTGGAACAGCTGTCTCCTACGTAGGAAAATACTATAGAAAGCTTTCATTAATGCTAAAGACGAACAAAATTCTATGCAACATCAGTATTCTTGTTTCAAACTTCGGTTTTACGTCTCAGATTAAATTCTTGACTTAAGAATCAGATTAAATTCTTGACTCATAGATGCTTGACACCGAGTTGGAATACCTATCTCCTAGGTAGCAAAGCTTTCGCCAATGCTAAACATAACCAAGTCCAAAATTCTATGTGTCATAACTATTCTTGTTATTAACCTTGCTTTTACGTCTAGAATTAATTTATTCTGGGATGTGATAATGGATATTTACTTAGATATGTTGGGAATAGATGCTTGGCAACGAGTTGAAATACCTGTGTACTACGTAGGAAAATACTAATGAAAGCTTTCGTTAATACTAAAGAAGTTCAAAATTCTATGTATCATCACCATTCTTTTAAAAAACCTCGGTTTTACTTCTCAGATTAAATTCTTGACTTAAGAATCAGATTAAATTCTTGATTCAGATGCTTGACAGCGAGTTGAAATAGCTATCTCCTAGGTAGCAAAGCTTTCTTTAATGCTAAACACAAGCACGTCCAAAATTCTATGTGTCATAACTATCCTTGATATTAATCTTGCTTTTACGTCTAGAATTAATTTTTTCTGGGATGTGATAATTTATATTTATACAGATATGTTGGAAATAGATTCTTGGCAACGAGTTGGAACAGCTGTCTCCTACGTAGGAAAATACTATAGAAAACTTTCATTAATGCTAAAGACGTACAAGATTCTGTGCAACATCAGTATTCTTGTTCCAAACCTCGGTTTTACGTCTCAGATTAAAGTATTGACTCATAGATGCTTGACATTGAGTTGTCATAGCTATCTCCTAGGTAGCAAAGCTTTCGCCAATTCTAAACACAAGCACGTTCAAAATTCTATGCAGCAACACCATTCTTGTTAAAAAACTCCGTTTTACGTCTAAGATTTATTACTTCCGAGATGTGGTAATGGATACTTATACAAATATGTTGGGAATAGATGCTTGGCAACGTGTTAGAATAGTCACTTACGTAATGTCACTTACGTAGGAAAAATACTACAGAAAGCTTTCATTGATACTGTAGACGTACAAAATTCTATGCATCACCATCATTCTTGTTAAAAAAAAACCCGGTTTAACGTCTAAGATTCAATTCTTGACTTAAGAATCAGATTAAATTTTTGATTCCAAATGCTTGACATCGAGATTTGATAGCTATCTCATAGGTAACAAAGTTTTCGTCAATGCTAAACACAAGCACGTTCAACATTCTATGTATTATAACTATTCTTGTTACAAACATAGCTTTTACGTCTAGAATTAATTTCTTCTCAGATGTGATAATGGATATACAGATATGTTGAGAATAGACTCTTCACAATGAAGTGGAATAGCAGTCTCCTACGTATGAAAATACTATAGAAAGCTTTCATTGGTACTGTAGACCTACAAAATTCTATGCATCATCACCATTCTTGTTACAAACCTCGGATTTACGTCTAAGATTAATTTCTTCCGAGATGTGGTAATGGATACTTATACAGATATGTTGGGAATAGATGCTTGGCAACGAGTTGGAATAGCTGTCTAGTATGTATTAAAATACTAATAAGCTTTCATTGATGTCATAGATGCACAAAATGCTGTGCATCTCCATCATTCTTGTTAAAAATCTCGAGTTTAGGTCTCAGATTAAATTCTTCACTCATACATGCTTGACATCGAGTTGAAATAGCGCTCTGCTAGGTAACAAAGCTTTCGCCAATTCTAAACACAAGCAAGTTCAAAATTCTGTTCAGCAACAGTAGTCTTGTTACAAACCTCGCTTTTACATATAGAATTCATTTCTTCTGGGATGTGGTAATGGATACTTGTACACATATTTTGGGAATAGATGCTTTGCAATGTGTCGGAATAGCTGTCTCCTACGTAGGAAAATATTAGAGAAAGCTTTCATAATTGCTAAAGACTTAACAAATTCTATGCATTATCATCATTCTTGTTAAAACCTCGGTTTTAAGTCTCAGTATAAATTCTTGTCTTAAGAATCAGATTAAATTCTTGACTCATAGATGCTTGACAGTGAGTTGGAATAGCTGTCTCCTAGGTAGCAAAGCTTTCGCCAATGCTGAACACAAGCACGTTCAAAATTCTATGAGTCATAACTATTCTTGTTACAAACCTCGCTGTTACTTCTAGAAATAATTTATTTTAAGATGTGACAATGGATATTTACATAGATATGTTCAGAATATATGCTTGCCATAGAGTTGGAATAGCTGTCTCCTACATAGGAAAGTACTGTAGAAAACTTTCATTAATGGTAAAGACGTACAAAATTCTATGCAACATTACCATTCTTGATACAAATCTTAGTTTTATGTTCCAGATGTGGTAATGCATACTTATACAGATATGTTGGGAATAGATGCTTGGCAACGAGTTGGAATAATTGTCTCCTACGTAGGAAAATACTAAGGAAAGCTTTCATTAATGCTAAAGACGTACAAGATTCTATGCAACATCAGTATTCTTGCTCCAAACCTCGGTTTTACGTCTCAGATTGAATTATTGTCTTAAGAATCAGATTAAATTATTGTCTTAAGAATCAGATTAAATTCTTGACTCAGATGCTTGACAGCGAGTTGAAATAGCTATCTCCTAGGTAGCAAAGCTTTCGTCAATGCTAAACACAAGCACGTTCAAAATTCTATGCAGCAACACCATTCTTGTTAAAAACCTCCGTTTTACGTCTAAGATTTATTACTTCCGAGATGTGGTAATGGATACTTATAGAGATATGTTGGGACTAGGTGCATGGCAACAATTAGGAATAGCTGTCTCCTACGTAGGAAAATACTAATGAAAGCGTTCATTAATGCCAAAGACGTACAAAAGTTTATGCATCACCGTCATTCTTGTTAATAACCTCAAATTTACGTCTCAGATTATATTCTTGACTTAAGAATCATTTTAAATTTTAGACTCATACATGCTTGACAGCGAGTTCCAATAGCTGTCTCCTAGGTAACAAAGCTTTCGTCAATGCTAAACACAAGCACGTCAAAAATTCTATGAATCATAACTATTCTTGTAACTAACCTCCCTTTTACGTCTAGAATTAATTTCTTCTGGGATGTGATAATTTATATTTATACAGATATGTTGGGAATAGATGCTTAGCAACGATTTGGAATAGCTATCTCCTACGTAAGAAAATACTATAGAAAGCTTTCATTAATGCTAAAAACGTACAAAATCCTATGCATAACAACCATTCTTGTTACAAACCTCGGTTTTACGTCTCAGATTAAATTCTTGACTTAAGAATCAGATTACATTCTTGACTCATAGATGCTTGAAGGTGAGTTGGAATAGCTATCTCCTAGGTAGCAAAGCTTTCGCCAATTCTAAACAGGAGCAACTTCAAAATTCTGTTCAGCAACACCATTCTTGTTACAAACCTCGCTTTTACGTATAGAATTAATTTCTTCTGGGATGTGATAATGGATATTTACACAGATATGTTGGGAATAGATGATTATCAACGAGTTTTAACAGCTGTCTCCTACGTAGGAAAATATTATAGAAAGCTTTCATTGGTACTAAAGACGTACAAAATTCTATGCAACATTACCATTATTCTTGTTAAGAACCTCGGTTTTACGTCTCAGATAAAATTCTTGACTCAGATGCTTGACATCGAGTTGGAATAGCTATCTCCTAGGTAGCAAAGCTTTCGCCAATGCTGAACACAAGCACATTCAAAATTCTATGCAGCAACACCATTTTTGTTACAAACCTCGGTTTTACATTTAAGATTAATTTCCTCCGAGATGTGGTATTGGATACTTATACAAATATGTTGGGAATAGATGCTTGGCAACGTGTTGGAATAGCTGTCACTTACGTAGGAAAAATACTATAGAAAGCTTTCATTGATGCTGTAGACGTACAAAATTCTATGCATCACCATCATTCTTGTTAAAAACCCCGGTTTTACGTCTAAGATTCAATTCTTGACTTAAGAATCAGATTAAATTTTTGATTCACAGATGCTTGACATCGAGATGGAATAGCTATCTCATAGGTAAGAAAGCTTTCGTCAATGCTAAACACAAGCACGTTCAACATTCTATGTATTATAACTATTCTTGTTACAAACCTCGCTTTCACGTCTAAGACTAATTTCTTCCGAGATGTGATAATTGATACTTATGCAGATATGTTGGGAACAGTTGCTTGGCAACGTGTCGGAATAGCTGTCTCCTACGTAGGAAAATGCTATAGAAAGTTTTTATTCATGTTAAAGACGTACAGAATTCAATGCATCACAACCATTCTTATAACAAACCTCAGTTTTACGTCTAAGATTAATTTCTTTTGAAATGTGGTAATGGTTACTTATACAAATATGTTGGGAATAGATGCTTGACAGCAATTTGAAATAACTGTCTTCTAAGCAGGCAAACACCAAAGAAAACTTTCATTGATGTTAACCCTTTGACATTTTAATTTTTTTCCAGAATTCGGTCCAAAAAATGTCACATTTTGTTATTGCATTTTTTTGTTCATTTTACATTTTTAAGTAAAGATATGTTATTAAAATTAACATTTCTAATAATTTTAAACATTTATTACAACTTTTTTTCTTTCTATGAAAGCATCATAGAACTGAAGTCTACCTTTAGTCTCGTCGATATCCAAGTTCATTTTTGGAATTCCAGCGAAAGCAAATCTAGGAGGTGGATCCGAAGGATTATCACAATTAATTTAAAAAAATTTGTCTTGCTTCACTTATTCCGTCTGTACTACTAACAGAGTCACTACTATCCAGGTCATCTGGTAAACTTTCGCTACTATTATTTACAGATAATTCAGTTTCTGGTTCCGAGTCACAGTTCGAATCGCAAGAAATTAGCTCCATACAGTCTGAATTATACATTATATAAAAGTAAAAATATATTATTAAACTCTTACATCAATACAATTATAAGGCGGTTAGTAAAATATAACCAGAAAGCTATACACTGAAAGATAACAATTCGTCTTCTGATACAAAACGTGCGAAAAAACCCGCGCTTTTGAACCATTTAGAGTAGAAAATACAATAAACTGCTAACTATTATTTACTGGACATCTATAGGAATAATTTGTTACTAAAATTGGAAAAAATATGGCCGAAACAGTGCAAGCTAAATAGAAATTAGATTGCCCGTACGCCGTAAGGGCAAATTAGTAAAGACCCGAAAGCTGTGCCCGTACTGCGTACAGGCAAAGACAGACATACAAAATTATCTGCATCATCATAAGCATTTTTGTTTTAAACCTTGCTTTTCATTCCACTTAAATAATTTCATCATTAGTAAGAATTTCAAAACAAGGAAAAACTCACCATTTTCAATGTTATATTAATCCAATCTTTATAAATAACTTTTTGGCATATCCTCCTTCTCGTAAAATCTAATTATTTAGTTATTATTTTTGGCATCATAATTTAAACAAAAAATGTAGGAAAAATACCGAATTTGTACCAAGAACTATGTTAATGTGTTTTAGCTGAATATAATTATAGTTAATTAAAAAACATATACATCAAAATAATTTTAACTAAGTCATTTTTTTGGCATTTTTATATGAATTTCAATATATTAATAGCATAAAAAATTTAAACCTCTTCCCAATATTTTAATGCGTAGCTCTGGAGAATATAAAAGCTTAATTATGTTACATTAAAACCGATGCAACTTTTTTTATTAAAATAAAAACCTTAAAAAAACTGCTTCACCTAAATTACAATCCACACTACATTCTAGACGGAAAAAGAGAAAGAGAAGAAAAAAACTGCATCAAAATAAATCATTATAAAAACTTATTAAATACCCTTCTTACAAAATATAAATATATATGCGGACTTCGCGAAAGTAATTAATTTCAAAGGACTTCTGAAAATTAAATTTCCAAGATAAAAATACAAAAATCTAAGCGAAACGAGGACGAAAACGAAACTATGAGTCCAAAACAAGTAGAAGAAATTTAATTATAAAATTCTAATGACATACAAATCAATAGAAATGACTTTATTTTATGCAGTCGCCATGGTAACGGGAAACAAATGCGTAAATACGTCAGGCCAAGTCGGAAAATGCTTGGCACAATATTAAATTAGCTCATGAATTAAGGTAATTGTTAGAAGATGCATCATAAACGCCGCTACATCGGTAATTTCATCTTTTGTAATATGCGTTGCTTCAAATAAGTAATGAGAAGGGGGAACTTTTGCATCTCTGCTGCTCTAAATATGTACTGTTGTACCATTCCAAAAATACCCTGCATTTATGTTTAAGAGTTTCCATCCTGTAAAATTCTATTTTTGAAATGCCATAACCGCTTTTTATAATGAAGTTTTCACTCCCAAATATGTGTTTATACAAATATTATTATACACTAGCACAGTGCTCGGCAAACTTGTCTTGTAGTTTACCTTTACATTTGAGTATCAACCTCTGATCAAATGTATAGTGGTGATTTATTTTCAATTGCGTTGTGTTAAGTAATTTTGTACTATATTTAACCACAGGTTCTGAGAAACTACAGACATAAATATAAAAATAAACTAACAGCTAAATTGACAGCAACCGAGACAAGCTTAATATTAAAAAATAAATTTATTAACATATATATACATCTATGTACAAATAATGCTAATGCTAATTTAATGATGCTAATTTTCATAAGTAAGCTTTTTCAAACTCTTCTAATTTTGTTCTGACAAATTTTATATATTTAAGAAATTTTGTAAATAGATAGAGGACCTAATCTCGATTTCAAAAATGTAAGCAAAATGGGGGTACCTTTGTGGGTCTAAAATGTTGGGCCCGGAAAACTTCTGGTTGAAGGGTATCTATTGCTGATCAGGAGAGGGAATCTATATCATCCGTCGGTCTCCTCAGGGGCTTCCTCCTGAGTCTCTGGGGTGCGGCCGTACTATTTGGTGCAGGAACACTTCCTGTCGGACTCCCCTAGTCTGGACTATCAAGCACCTTCTCCTCTGGACTCACGAATCTCTTCCGTCGGACCCGACTGGACTCCCGACTTTTGAACACCTTCTTTTGGGGACTGCCGAACCTCTTCTCTGGGACCTCCGAACCAATCTCTCTGAGACCTCCGCATCAATCTCTCATCTTTTTAGATTTTTGATATTTTATTATTTCAACCTTGTCCCCTCCTCCTTCTTGTCTTCCAATCGGGATAGTTGTAAGGATTTCATTGGTCTGACCAAACCCCGCCCTGAGACCGCCAACGTGAAAAACCTTATCCCTTCTAATTGGACACTGTCCCTTAGGGACTCATAAATACTCCACAAAGGTACATTCTTATTTAATGTCAAGTACGGAGACGGGATTCTAATCTGGGACTGGAATCAGAACCCCGCCCGAGACAACCGTACAAGACAACATTATCCGTTGAAAAGAAATTTATGATCCTTTATCTGTTTACAACGATGTGATGAGGTCAGATTTAGATCCCGAACATTTTACTTCATGTATGAATGAATCAATTATATAACAGATCTAAATCGCCTCATCACAAAACTTATTAACTAAAGCCACAAATATGAACATTATAACAATTTAAAAAAAATTGGGAGCCAAATTTGCCTGTTTAGTAAAATTTTATTCCTCAAAATAAGTAGTACACTAAATACAACTAAATTTAATACTTAATACATATTTATAAATGATATTTATCAATGGTAGATAAGACAAAACTATTTGTTCAACAATTTAAAAATTACAACAATTTAAAAAAAATAGGAGCCAAATTTGCCTGTTAAGTAAACTTTTATTCCACTAAATAAGTAGTACACTAAATAAAACGAAATTTCATACTTAATAAACATTTATTAATGATACTCATTAATAGTAAATAAGACAAAACTATTTGTTCAACAATTTAAAATTTACAACAATTAAAAAAAATCGGGAGCCAAATCTGCGTGATTAGTAAACTTTTATTCCACTAAATAAGTAGTACACTAAATAAAACTGAATTTTGTACTTAATAAACACATTTATTAATGATATTTATTAATAGTAGATAAGACAAAGCTTCAACAATCTAAAACTTACAACAATTAAAACTAAAAAACTCAAAGATAAAAAAGAATGTAAAAAAGTAATGTGGGAATGACCAGAAACAAATAATTGCACAACTCACAAGACGTAATAATTAAGGTTTTACATTATTTTTACTCTAATGTGTACTCTAATAAAAATGGTGTGCCGTAGAACAATCCTTAACATTTTTATGTCCCAATACTATAGAGATAAATTAGAGACCAACACAGTCAAATGATCAAAAAAAAAAATGGAAATAAAAAATATAAATAAATAAACAAATATAATATTATAAAATTAAACTTTTAAAAAATATGAAGAAAACATAAAAAATTATAAATAATTAAATTGATAAAATAATAATTTTAAAAATTTATTTTAAAAACTATAAAATGTGCCGTAAATAAGTATTAAACAAATTAACAAATTGGATAAAAATAATATGGAAATATACTAAGACAAAATTGTAAATAAAGAATATAATTAAACAGTCTGGTTACTCGAATTTATAAAGTGCTATGAAACTATTTTAAGCATTTAAATGTCCGAATCTATGGGATAAATTAGAGACCAGAAAAATCAAAAGATCAATGTTAGAAAACAAATAATATAAGAAAAAACAAATACTAAAAACACAAGACTAATAATTAAATTTACATTATTTTTATAATAGTGTACTCTAATAAAAATAATAACAACACTAAATAGCATGTCAAAATTATTAATAAATTAGAGACCAAGAGACCAAAAGATCAATTTGGATAATATGGAATATAAGACAAATTATGTTTATTTATAGAAGTAAAATTATTAAACAGTCTGCTGCAATAAAGTGCTATACTATTTAAATGTCCGAATCTATGGGATAAATTAGAGACCAGAAAAATCAAAAGATCAATGTTAGAAAAAAAATAATATGGAAATAAGATAATTAAAAACAATTAAAGACACTATTATTAATAACAATAATAGTGTCTAATTATTAATAATAATAGCCGTTAATAATAATAATAATAATAGTGTCAATATTATTATTAATAATTATTAATTAAAGACACTATTAACGACAATTAAGTGGATATTGTACAAAAGATATATAAATTATGTTTTTATGTTATAGTCACTCTAATATTATAAAGTGCCCTGCAACTACACTATATATTTTCATGTCCGAATCTACAGGAATAAATTAGAGATCAACAAACTCAAAAGATCAGTGATGGAAAAAAATAATATGGATACGCCCTGAAACAAATAATAGTACAACACACAAGCGATAATAATTAAAATACATTATAAAGTACCTAAAAATAGAGTACGGGGATCCCTAAACATTTTTATGTCAAAAAACTATGGGGATAACTAAGAGACCAACAGAATCAAAAGACCAATTTTGGAAAACAAATAATGTGGAAACATACTAAGACAAATAAGTGTTTACTATAAAGACGTAAAAATTAAACTTTTACAGTCTAGTTACTAGAATTTTATAAAGTACTATCCAATTATTTTAAACATTTAATGGTCCATATCTATATGAAGAATTAAAGCCAAACAAACTTAAAAAATCAATGATTGATTAAAATAATATGTAAAGTACCAGAAACTAATAATTAATGGGATAATTAGATATCCCATCTAATTTATCTATGGGATAAATTAGAGATCAACAAAATCAAAAGATCAATGTTTGAAAACAAATAATGGGGAAAAATACTAAGACAAATAATTGTGTACTATTTTAAGACGTAAAAATTAAACTTTTACAGTATATTATTTTAATTTTATAAAGTGCCATGCAAATATACTAAACATTTTAAGGTCCTGGATATTTGGGGATAAATTAGAGACCAACAAAATGAAAAGAGCAATGTTGGAAAACAAATAACATGGGAAGTACAAAAACAAATAAGTGTTTAGGATAAAGACGTGAAAATTACACTTTTACAGTATATTATTCTAATTTTATAAAGTACCAAACAAATATACTAAACATTTTAAGGGCCTGAATCTCTAGGGATAAATTAAGGATCAACAAAATCAAAAGATTAATGTTTGAAAACAAATAATGTGGAAACATACTAAGACAAATAATTGTGTACTATTTTAAGACGTAAAAATTAAACTGTCACAGTCTAGTTACTCGAATTTTATAAAGTGCTATACTACTATTTTAAACATTTAAAGACCCGAATCTATGGGATATATTACAGACCAGCAACATCAAAAGATCAATGTTAGAAAACAAATAACATGAAAACATACTAAAACAAATAAGTGTTTACGATAAATACGTAAAATTAAACTTTTACAGTATATTATTCTAATTTTATAAAGTGCCAAACAAATATACTAAACATTTTAAGGGCCTGGATATTTAGGGATAAATTAGAGACCAACAAAATCAAAATATCAATGTTTGAAAACAAATAATGTGTAAAGATACAAAAACAAATAAATGCTTACGATAAAGACGTAAAAATTAATCTTTTACAATATATTATTCTAATTTTATAAAAATTCATGAAAATATACTAAACATTTTAAGGGCCTGGATATATGGGATAAATTAGAGACCAACAAAATTAAAAGATCAATGTAGGAAAACAAATAATGTGAAAACATACTAAAACAAATAAGTGTTTACGATAAAGACGGGAAAATTAAACTTTTACAGTATATTAGTCGAATTTTATGAAGTTCCATGCAAATATACTAAACATTTTAAGAGCCTGGATATTTAAGGATAAATTAGAGACCAACAAAATCAAAAGATCAATGTTGGAAAACAAATAATAGAAAAACATAGAAGAACAAATCGGTGTTTGCGATGAAGACGTGAAAATTAAACTTTTACAGTCGAGTTCTTCGGATTTTATAAAGTGCTATACAACTATTTTAAATATTTAAATGTCCAAATCTATGGGATAAATTAGAGACCAGTAAAATTAAAAGATCAATGTTCAAAAACAAATAATATGGAAACGTACTAAAACAAAAAAGTGTTTACAATGGAGACGTGAAAATTAATCTTTTACAGTCTAGTTACTCGAATTTTATAAAGTGCTATTTAACTATTTTAAACATTTAAAGACTCGAATCTATGGGATAAATTAGAGAACAGCCAAATGAAAACATCAAATTAGAAAATAAAGAATATGGAAACATAATAAAATAAATAAGTACGTTAGAGACGTAAAAATTAAACTTTTACAGTCTAGTTACTCGAATTTTATAAAGTGCTATACTAGTATTTCAAACATTTAAAGGTCTGAATCTATGGGATAAATTAGAGACCAGCCAAATCAACAAAAGTTGAATTTTGAAAAACAAATAATATGGAAACATACTAAGACAAATAATTGTGTACTATAAAGACTTAAATATTAAACTTTTATAGTCTAGTAAATTATGCAACTATTTTAAACATTTAAATGTTCGAATCTGTGTGATAAATTAGAGATCAGCAAAATCAAAAGATCAATGTTGGAAAACAAATAATAGAAAATCATACAAAAACAAATAAGTGTTTACGATAAAGACGTAAAAATTAAACTTTTACGGTATATTGTTCTAATTTTATAAATTTCCATGAAAATATACTAAACATTTTAAGGGCCTGGATATTTAGGGATAAATTAGAGACCAACAAAATCAAAAGATCAATGTTGGAAAACAAATAATATGGAAACATACTAAAACAAATAAGTGTTTACGATAAATACGTAAAAAATAAACTTTTACAGTATAGTTATTCTAATTTTATAAAGATCCATGCAAATGTACTAAACATTTTAAGAGCCTGGATAATTGGGAATAAATTAGAGACCAACAAAATCAAAAGATCAACGTTGGAAAACAAATAATGTGGAAATATACTGAGACAAAAAAATGTTTACAAAAAAGATGTAAAAACTAAACTTTTACAGTCTAGTTACTCGAATTTTATAAAGGACTATGCAGCTATTTCAAAGATTTAAATATCCGAATCTATGGGAGAAATTAGATACCAGCAAAATCAAAACATCAATGTTGGAAAACAAATAATATGGAAACATACTAAAATAAATAAGTACGATAAAGACGCAAAAATTAAACTTTTACAGTCTAGTTACTCGAACTTTATAAAGTGCTATGTAACTATTTTAAACCTTGAAAGACTCGAATCTATGGGATAAATTAGAGACCAGAAAAATCAAAAGATAAATGTTGGAATACAATTAACATGGAAACATACTAAAACAAATAAGTGTTTATGATAAGGACGTAAAAATTAAAATTTTACAGTATATTATTCTAATTTTATAAAGTTCCATGAAAATATAAACATTTATTGAACATTTTAAGGGCCTGAATCTCTGGGGATAAATTAGGGATCAACAAAATCAAAAGATCAATGTTTGAAAACAAATAATGTGGAAACATACTAAGACAAATAATTGTGTACTATTTTAAGACGTAAAAATTAAACTGTCACAGTCTAGTTACTCGAATTTTATAAAGTGCTATACTACTATTTTAAACATTTAAAGATATGATTAGTTAATATTAACTATTAAAAGATAAAAATTATAGAAAAAATAGAAGAAAACATCAAAAGTTCAATGTTGGAAAACAAATAACATGAAAACATACTAAAACAAATAAGTGTTTACGATAAATACGTAAAATTAAACTTTTACAGTATATTATTCTCATTTTATAAAGTTCCATTCAAATATACTAAACATTTTAAGGGTCTGGATATTTAGGGATATATTAGAGATCAACAAATTCAAAAGATCAATGTTGGGAAACAAATAATATGGAAACATACTAAAACAAATGTGTTTACGATAAACACGTAAAAATTAAACTTTTGCAGTATAGTTATTCCAATTTTATAAAACATACTAAAACTGTATTTAATAAGAAAGTTAGGCTAACTGTATCTAATAAAGAAAAACTAAACATAAGGGCCTGGATATTTAGGGATAAATTAGAGACCAGCAAAACCAAAAGATCAATGATGGATAAAAATAATATGGGAACGACAACAAAAAACTAACTGTACAACACACAAGCCTTAATAATTAAACGTTTACATTGTTTTTACTCTAATATGTAATTTAATAAAAATAGAGTGCCGTACAAAAATCCTAAAAATTTTTATGTCCCAAAACTATGGGATAAATTAGAGACCAACAGAGTCAAAAGATCAATGTTTGAAAACAAATAATATGGAAACATACTAAAATAAATAAGTACGATAAAGACGCAAAAATTGAACTTTTACAGTCTAGTTTCTCGAACTTTATAAAGTGCTATATAACTATTTTAAACATTGAAAGACTATGGGATAAATCTATGGGATAAATTAGAGACCAGAAAAATCAAAAGATACATGTTGGAATACAATTAACATGGAAACATACTAAAACAAATAAGTGTTTATGATAAGGACGTAAAAGTTAAAATTTTACAGTATAATATTCTAATTTTAAAAAACTCCATGAAAATATACTAAACATTTTAAGAGCCTGAATCTCTATGGATACATTAGGGATCAACAAAATCAAAAGATCAATGTGGTAAAACAGATAATGGGGAAGCGATTGAAGACAAATTAGAGTATATGATACACAAGACGTAAAAATATAACTTTTACACTATGTACAAATGTTATATAGAGACTTGCAGGTTACAATAAAAGTTTTCCGGAGTTATACGGCAGTTGTAGTATGGAGATCAGGGCGTTTAACAGAGCTAATTAAAGCAACATTGTGTGTGGATGGAAAAACCCCTTCAGGTTGCATCTCTATCAGCGCTTCCTGTTTAATTCTTCATCAAGAAGAGTGCCCCGCTAATTATTGGTGCGGCGTTATTGCTTCTAAACAACAGAGGCGTAATTAAACCATATTTCGCGCGCGCGGAATATTTTAACTTAATCAATTTCAGAATCTTTAATTTAGAGATTTGCATACTTAGTGTGTTTAGAACAAGCGCGCTGGAATGACTGCTATAGCTCTCCTTTTGTACCTAATTAGTTCTTTATTTCCCTGTTATGCCTCTTAATTTCATGCATCAGATTTGAAGCGTGATTGAGGTAAAAAGTTTCCAGAATTAAAGAGCATGGGAGGGTTTAATTTAACTATTTTCATCGGGCGTGTTGCAAAGAAAGGTTCTGGAACTGATCCCATTTTAGACCTTTCTAGTGATGCTTAAAATGGGTTTATAAAAAAGTTCGTTAACCATCATGAATTAAAAAAGTATTACACTTATAAAATTTCCGAATTGGATTAGTTTTTTAATGCAGTAGAACTGGATTAAATCGGATTTACAGGTGAACGTAAAACATTTCGAACTATTCAAACTATCCGATTTGGCTAAAATTTTCGCCAAAGTTATGTATACTTAATAAATAAGATGGTACTTATCATTTGATATTTTTTAAATTTTACCTTGTTTATTAGTTATGTATGTCAAAGAAGTAAAAATAAAAAAATAGTCATTATTATTATTATTTAAATGTAAGGGCACTTGCTTTTATAACTTCCTATAGCATAGGAAGTTATAAAAGCAAGCCGAAAGCCGAAGTCACAGATATTTTCTGGCTGTTTTGTTATGATAGCACCCTATAGGCAGCCAATAGTACTCCATGGGGTAACACAAAACAAAGTGGGTCCTCGTAGTTTAAAAGCAGGGGTCAAAAAGAACGCACCCCCCCCCAAGAATGATCTACCACTTTTAGAGGCATCGTTTGAGAACTTGGACATTGTGACCACGAGTCTCAACCGGCATTCGTGGCCAGTTCTCTCAAATGTCCTTTGGATGATTCGAGGCTAAAGCTCACAGCCCTCCGGTTATCCTCTTTTGCCGATGAACTAACACTGCTTTTATGCTAAATATTTACCTTGCCTATTAAAGTATAAAAAAACGAGTATTAATTAAAGCTAAACAAAATATTGGGAAGAAATAATTTTGCAATTTATGTACTAATTATACCTCTTATGTACCTCTTAATTTCATGCATCAGGTTTAAAGCGTTACTGTGGTTAAAAAAAATTAAAGAGCGTGTATAGGACGGTCATAATTTAAATATTTTGACTGGGACAACTTAAAGTTTTACAAATGATGATTTTATAGTCCTATAATGATAGTTTACGGTCCTATTTTATGGCCCTATAATGATATGTTTCTGAAAAACTTCGTAAGGCGTCTTTTTATCGCGGTGGAAATTAGTTAATTTGAATTTCAAGGAAATACAGACCATTTCCAATTATTCGAAATTCGACTCTTCAAATCTACATTTAATGCTTACTTTGTTCATAAGGCTTACGTAAATGAAAAACAAATTATTATAAATATTGTTATTTGCATTTCGGGGCACATACTTTTTATAGCATTCACCCCTACCAATCAGCAGATATTTGTTAATCATTTTATTATGGCAGCACTCTGGATAATTCATCTGTTTACCGCTATCAAGCTTATCAGTTACGCCCCAAAGGAGGAAGGAAATTTCTCGGAGCGTTTCTGCTATTCTAGGACCCAGAGGTCTTGGCTATCGAGGGCTATTGTGGGAACAAAAGGGTTAAATATATTAACCCCTTTCCTGTTTTGCACGTACACCGTACTCGAACTGTTACCTTGCCCTTAATGATTTTCCCGTACCGCGTACGGGTAATCTCATTTCTTTGTAGTTCTCACTATTACTCCGTATCTTTTGTATTTTTTAACGTCAAATTAGCCGTATAGATGTCCATAAGATGTTATTTTTCGAAGTGTATTCTGTTTGGTTTAAAAGAGCTTTCATTTTGATAGGTATTGAATTACTCGAGTTCTTATCTTTAAGTTTTTGTCTTGAGTGTGGCTCGGGTGTTTGGAGAGAGACTTTTTATAGGTAATTAAACCTACAGATAAAAAACTAAGACCTGCAAAGCAGTGCTAAGTGCCTTGACTGGAGAAAAATGACAGCTGAAAAAAAAAATTAGAAAAGTGGCTAGGTACTTTAGTCCGGGCCGTGACGTTAGACACCTTTTGTCCTCTTTCAAGTTAACTAAATATACTTGTAGTATATGACTCGAAAATGACTGCGTAGTAATTGAAATCAAAAATATTTGTATTTTTTATATGCACAACTGTAAACATAACTTCCCTTCTAGCATACATGAGAGAGAAAAGACAACTTCCAGTAAAAACATTATTTTATTTCCTGCAAAAGAATTGTTATAAATGCTTAAAATAATTTAAACTACAAGGGATGCTATTTATATTTCTGGCCTTGGCAACAGTAAGTGTTGCTAGGCGACCGCAGACGATTTTAATCGAAGTTTGATATTTTTAAACATAAATTCATCAGAAGATTTACCATTATAGCTTTATTTTGTGTTGTTGACAGTAAATTGAAAAGTTCTTCTCTTTAAAAAAATGGAAATTAATCATGAACATTTTCGTGGATTGTCAAGACAAGAGTGCTTCGATGAACTTAATTCTTTATACAGCGATAAAGCGCCATCCTACAGCAATGTAAAAAATTGGAATAACGAATTTAATCGTGGTCGATGTTCGATCCAAGACGAATCCCGTGCAGGTCGTCCAAAATCCGTTGTTGTGCCAGAAAAGATCGATGTTGTGCGTGAACTGATAAAACAAGATCGTGATGTGACATACCGTGAGATAGAGGCGTCTTTGGACATTAGTATGAATAGCAAAAATAAAATATTGCAGGAACATTTGAGCGTAAAAAAAAATTTGTTCACGTTGGATTCCGCATAATATGACAAACACTCAAAAAAAGGCTCGTGTCGATTGGTGCAAGAAAATGTTGGAAAAATACTTTCAAGGCTGTATATAACATCTACACAGGCGACGAATCATGGATCTATGCATATGAGCTGGAAACAAAACAGCAATCAACTGTATGGGCCTTCCAAGACGAGGCAAAACCAACAAAAGTTGTTGGAGGAAGAAGCACATCGAAACAAATGATTGCTTGTTTCTTCGGCATTAACGGTCACGTGGCAACAGTAGCGTTAGAGCAACGCAGGACGGTCAATTCTGAATGGTACAGACCATTTGTTTGCCAGAAGTCATCGGAGAAATTTGAAAAAAGCATAAGAACAGGCGAATCGTTCTTCATCATGACAATGCGAGCTCTCATACATCGATTCAAACAAAGGCATTTCTGACAGATCGAAAGGTCGAACTGATGGTTCATCCGCCGTACAGCCCTCGTTTGGCACCCGATGACTTCTTATTCCCACACATCAAAAATATATTACATGTACAACGATTT
>CM063500.1:125645617-125728117 GCA_032207245.1 Pardosa pseudoannulata | reverse complement strand
CAAATTTCTTTGGGACTAAAAACGTGTTTTCGAATTAGAAGACTGCACCGGGACGGCAGTGGCGTGCGAATCTCTTAATGGGAAATACGCGATGCGTAAAATTAAAAACGTTTTATAAGAATAAAATTGCTAATTAGTTCTGCTAACTTATATGCAACAACCAAGTTTCTGTTGTTTTATTTAAATTAAAATATTTCTGTTTTGAGTAATCTTGGTAGATTTTGTTTCTTTGTAGCTTTATCTTGGGTCAACCTCCTATTCTTAAGAGATCATAAAGTGATAGGCTAAAATTAATAATTACTCATGGGGTTTAAAGAATATATACTGAATTTCGTGTTCCATCAACCGATAAACATTGATTTTTTTTTAGTCTAATAAAACTAACGATGTGTCAAACCTTGCAGCTACAAAAAAATTGTTACATAAAATAGTAGATTTGATGAGATTTTCCTTTCTTCTGCAATTTTTTTATAAATATTGAAATAATTCATAGTTAAAATCTTTATGAAATACCACCTTTTATTGCTTGTTATTATTAGAAAAAACTTGATTATTCTTTCAATCGATTCTTCTTTACCTTCATGTATTGTAAAAAAAGATAAACAAGATATTTTAAATCAAATATTATCTTGAAGTCTTGAATCTTAAAATTCTTATATCTTCCATACATATTTATACTACACTATTTGCTGCAATTAACAGAAAAAATCTTCAAGTAAATAAACATAAATTTAAATCACCATGGTATCCAATACATGTAGAAGAAAAAGTATATAAACACAAGATTATTTATTACTAGCATATAGTCCGTCATATGACTGTATCAGTAAAATTTTTAATTTTCCAGTATTGTAAAGTACCCTATGCGGAAGGTAAAAAATGGTTTGTTTTTTGCTGAGACTTACCTTTCAACAAAAATAATCGATTAAAATGATCCCATATGAACCTAATCTATTATTTAAGCCAAATGTAAAAGAAAATCATTGAAGTCATATCTAATTATAATGATAAAACGTCTAGAAACAATGCAGACGATATTTAAATAATCTAAAATAAATGATTAAATGAGATGGTTAAAGGAACGACGACATAATGCTAAAAAAAATTATATTTACCTATTTATTATGTGATAAAATAATAAAATTAATCTCTTGCTCTTAAAATGGGGCTTGATATAATGGCATTACATGCTGGAAAAGGGGAACAACGTGGATTTCGAACGTTCTAAACATGACAGTATTTTTTGCTGTGATACGAAGCTTATCCATACCAATTTATTTTAGAATCGAATCTATGGAAAAGATAAACTCCACGGGCTTTGAATTTTGCTAACCCTAACTGATCAAAAATCCAATATGGATGTTCTATGCATTCCAGGTCCGACCGCTTCATCAATTTGAGGACAGACCTTCAGATAACTTAGGCTATTTTTGCATTACGAGAAGAATGTTTAAGGATACAGAACATGAAATATTTAAGTGACCAGGGATATTCGTACAACAATACGTGAATTTAATAAAATAAAAATAATAAAAATCATAAAAAGTTGAAAAAATAGTAAAGATTTATTTTTAAAATAATAAAACAACTTGAGGAATAAGAATTTTAAAGAAAAAGCAAAAAATATTAAATTAATTAGACATATAGAAAAATTTGGCAGAGTCGGGGACAGACGCGAGAAATACGACGATCAAAAAGGCAGACATTCTGCCGAACGTGCCACGCGTGCACATGGTGAAAGAACTAATTAGATTATATGAGGTCAAGTAAAAACAGTCCAGAAATTTAATTATTACCCTCCACTCTTGCCATCCTATTAAGAATGAATTAAATATAGAGTAAGTGGGAGAATAAAGGCTTGAAATAATAGCATTAAATGCTCTCAAAAAGGGGGATTGGGGTAAATTTCGAACTCATTTTGAATTTTGCTAACCCTAAACTCATCAAAAACCTAACATGGATGCTGTATCCATTCCAGGTCCAAACGTTTCATAAATTCGGAGAGATAACTTAGGAATGTTATTATTTTTATACGTTCATGAAGTAACAAATTCTAATTAATTAAAGAACTTTTTGGAACTGAAGTAAGCCAGCAAGTGACTGGAGTATCTATTGCTTGTTATAGTTAAAAACAACTTGACTATTCTTTCAATCCAGTCTTCTTTAAAATCAATTATTGTAAAAAAGACAAACAAGGTTTATAAAATTTATTACGTTTAGAAGTGTTTGATCCTAAAATTCCTACTTATATTTATCATATATATTTTATATAACCTTATTTACTGAATTTAACAGCCATACCTTCAGGTAAAAAAACGAAAATTAAAATTTGCATGGCATGCAGTTCATGTAGAGGAGATAGTCTACAAACTAACAATTAATTTTATACGTCCTTGATGTATACAAATTCTAATTAATTAAATCATTTTTTTAACTGAATTAGTCATATACCAGCAAGTAATTCCAATATCTATTGCTTGTTATTATTAGAAACTACTCAAATGTTCTTTCAATCGAGTTCTTTTACCATCAATTATTGTAAAAATAAAAAAACCAGATTTTTAAAAAATATTAATTTGAAAGCGTTTTTGAATCTTACAATTCCAATATTCATCATACATATTTTATATAATCGTATTTACTGAATTTAACTGCAATACCTTCATTTAAGAAAATAAAATTTAAAATTGCATAACATAGAATTCATGTAGAAGAGATTGTGTATACACAAGTAATTACTTTTTATAAGTCCTTGTACTATACAAATTCTAATTACTTAAAACATTTTTTGAACTGTAGTAAGCCAGCAATTTATTAGAATATCTATTGCTTTTTATTATTAAAATCAACTTGGCTATTCTTTCAATCGAGTGTTCTTTAATATCATGTTGTCGACGCCGACCAATAACACAAACAAAAAACGTAGACAATGACATTTGTCTTTAAACGTATTTTAATAATCATCACTCGCAAATAGTTCTCCTTTTATCACTACAAAAAAGTGTTGCCACAAAAATGCAACTAAATTATACTACAAAAACCAAACATAGCACACGGAACATAAAACATAACAGTACAAGATGTAAGACATTGAGTTCGAGGATAAACAACAAAACAAAATACAAAATATTAATAAATGATTCAAACACATGTATTGTAAAAAGATAAACAAGATATTTTAAACTAAATACTACCTTTAAAGCGATCTTGAATTTTAAAATTCTTATATCTATCATATATATTTTATATAACCTCATTTACTGCATTTAACAGAAATACCATCAGGTAAGAAACGAAAATTAAAAATTGCATGACATGCAATTCATGTAGAACAGAAAGTGTATAAACACGTAATTATTTTTATACTTTCTTGAAGTATACAAATTCTAATTACTTAAAACAATTTTTGGAACTTTAGTAAGCCAGAAAGTATTGGAATATCTATTGTTTTTTATTATTAAAATCAACTTGACTATTCTTTCAACCGAGTCTTCTTTACCATCAATTATTGTAAAAAAGATAAACAAGGTTTATAAAAATTATTAAGTTCAGAACGTGTTTGATTCTAAAAATTCTTATATTTATCATATATATTTTATATAACCTTATTTACTGAATTTAACAGCAATACCTTCAGGTAAGAAACTAAAATTTATAATTGCATGACATCCAACTCATGTAGAAGAGATAGTGCATAAACTTACAGTTAATTTTATATGTCCTTGAAATATACAAATTCTATTTAATTAAAACATTTTTTGGAACTAAAGTAATCATATACCAGCAAGTTATTCGAATATCTATTGCCTGTTATTATTAGAAACGACTCGAATATTCTTTCAATCGGATTTTTTTGTCACCCTTTATTGTAAAAAGCGAAAAACATAATTGTTTTTAAATATTAAGTTATTAAGTTATTATATTAAGCGATTTTGAATCTTACAATTCCTAAATTTATCATACATATTTTATATAATCTTATTTACTGAATTTAACAGCAATACTTTCAGGTAAGAAACGAAAATTTAAAATTGCATGACATGCAATTCATGTAGAACAGAAAGTGTATAAACATGTAATTAGTTTTATGTATGTTCTTGAAGTATACAAATTTTAATTACTTAAAACAGTTTTGGAACTGTAATACGCAAGTTATTGGAATATATATCGATTTTTATTATTAAAATCAACTTGACTATTCTTTCCACCGAGTCTTCTTTAACATCATGTATTGTATAAAAGATAAACAAGATATTTTAAACCAAATACTACCTTTAAAGCGATCTTGAATTTTAAAATTCTTATATCTATGATATATATTTTATACGACATGATTTACTGTATGTAACAGCAATACTTTCAGGTAAGGAATTAAAATTTAAAATACCGTGACGTCCAATCCATGTACAAGAAAAAGTATATAAACACAAGCATAAAAAATTAAACCCATACAGAACATGTCTAAACAACAAATATATCTTCAAAATGTCAGATTTTATTGGACTCATATTTTAAAAGTGAGTTTGCGAAAAGAAGAAAAAAACACTGCAGCGAAAATAACATCCCAAACCTTGAAACATTTTCTTCTATTTTCTCTGAAGCCTTTGAATAACGGACCAGCATTCAGAAAAACCTATTTCGAGACCCTATTCCACGAAATACGTATTTCGAAAGAAAAAAAAATACTGAATAATTTAAAATTTAATGTAAATTTGTTTCAAAAATATTTCCTCTGACAGAAAATAAAACAACGTATTCCTGAAAAATTCATTTCTTTTTCTAACAGGCTTTTCTTTTCCATTTTTTAAAAGGAAAAATGGGGAAAAAATTCTTATAGACGATATACTGAAGGGAAAAAAATAAGGAGATGGGGAAGAAAACTAAAGAAAAGAAATTTCGGAACGTTAAGTAATTGCTTTGAAAAATCGCGTTTCTCCTTACTTTTGGTGGATTAATTTTATATTTTAATATTCAGAAGAAAATCGTTTTTATTCGAACTGAAACATGCAGCGGTTTTTATGGGGAGAATTAAATTTTATTTCTAATATTTTAGCGTAAATAAATTTTTAAAACCTTCTAGTGTACCATAAAAAACAAAATTACTTAATTCATTGACATTTATTGTAGCAGTACATCGTCTTCTTGTAAAGTACATATTTCATTAAGAGAAAACAGAAGAATAAAGACAACTTGGTGTTTACATTTTTGTAATTTTAATCTTAACACTTTATGTGCAGGTACATTTTGCAGCCGAAATGTACCGAGAGCGGGCGTTTGGCGCGTCCATTGAGTTATTCAGTTAAATTTCAATAGATCGAAAATTATTTAATTTTTTAACCAATTTTTCGTATTTTATATTGAAATATATTAACAAATATATAAATAGAAATACATAAATAACAACAATAAGATTTTTGTAAACAAAAAAATATATTTTTGAGTGGATAAATTTGTAATAGTATCGTAAATATGAAAAATCAAATAGGAATAGTAGTATATAGTTTTAATATTTTCGAATTATGTTATATATAAACATTTTTACATCATAAAAAATGAAAGACAAGAACTTTTGGCTTCTTTTTCCTGTACATACCGTTATTTTTGTGCCCACAAACAAACCTGTTGTTACACTAACCCGCACTACTACGTGACCCGCGCTCAAGTATCTATCGTCAAAAAACGTACTAGTACATATCTCGCATACAATGTGTGCAATAGTGTTTATATAAATAGAAATAGTAGTATATAGTTATAATTTTTTCCGTTATGTGGTTCCACATCGACTGGTGTATAAACTAGTTTTTATTTGTCTAAATTTGTCCATAATCTCTGTAGTATACAAGAACATTCGGCTTCGTTTCCCTGTCTATACCGTTATTTTTGTACCCACCAACAAACCATATTGTTACAATAACCAGTACTAGTACGTGACCCGCGCTCAAGTATTAATCTTCACAAACCGTACTAGTACGTGTGTCACATTAAATGTGTTAATAAAAGCTTACTGACATAGAGTCACAGTATGAAGTACAGAAATTGCCTGTTAAATCAATGAAAAGTACCTCTTCACTTCACTTTATTGCTGAAATGGCAATGTAACATCAGTATATTGTTTTAGAGAAAGACGATATGCTAACATTTGTTTTACAAACAGTGTGTTTTATAATTTATATTACATACTGGATAAGGTATTAAAAATCCTATCTGCCTTATCATTTTTCCCATATTTTCACATTTATTTTATTGTAGAGATGCTTGATAAAATTTTGTATATTTATGTTTAACCAAATTCAGGTAAGACAAAGATACGTCGAGCGCTCAAGTATCAATCGTCAGAAAACGTACTAGTACGTGTCCAGCATAGAATGTGTTAATAAAAGCTTACTGACATAGAGTCATAGTATGACGTACAGAAACTGCATGTTTTATTAATGAAAAATGCCTCTTCACTTCGCCTTATTGCTGAAATGGCAATGTAAGATCAGTAGGTAGTATATTGCTTTAAAGAAATACAATATGCTAACATTTGTTTTACAAACAGTGTGTTTTATAATTTATATTACATACTGGATAAGGTATTAAAAATCATATCTGATTTATCATTATTTACCATATTTTCACATTTTTTTATTGTAGAGATGCTTGATAAAATTTGGTATATTTATGTTTAACCAAATAAAGGTACGCCAAAGATACGTCGAGCGCTCACGTATCAATCGTCAGAAAACGTACTAGTACGTGACCCGCGCTCAAGTATCAATCGTCAGAAAACGAAGTAGTACGTGTGTCGCATACGATGTGTTAAAATACACTAAGACTTACAATGAAAATTGTGGCATCAGTTTTAATCGCAAGTTTATCTTATAACTAGTGGGGGGAAATATAAAAATGTCTAAATATTTTACACTTTCAACTAGACTTTAAACTTTTATTACCACTTTTATTGCGGGGGCACTAGCTTTATATAGCAGTCTCAACCCCCAAGCTGCAAAAATATTTTGGACATTTTCATCACGGAAGCACCATTTTACTGTTTAAAACAATATGAACAAAGTGCTATTATCTACTTTTTTGAAACACGAGGGCTAGTGATGCCGGAGCTAATGATACAATATTTTATAATGACATGTTCAATTGTATGTAAAAGCGATATTAATAAGATATTTTTAAGTGTAAATTTTTAATTTTAAAAATCATGTTCCATTATTGGAAAATTGGCGGATAAACGGTTAAGTATTGAGTTCGAATTTGGTAAAATCGCTTTTTCACAAGTTCTGTATAATGTAGTGAACAGCTTGGAAATTCGACGCTATTTTTGAGAAAGATTCTAAAGTTTTGGTGTGATTTGGAAAATTAAAGTCTAAATTTTTTGCTACATGAGGATTGACGAACTACATTATGCTTATTATTGCTACGTGAAGGCATTTTCTTATAAACTATAAACTCGAATTCGGCTCAAATATTCTTTACATATTTGATCCGAAACAGTTAACAGTTTTAAACAGTTTAATAGTTTGGTTTGGTTTGGAACGCTGTGGTTTATATTTTTGAAACACGAGAGCTAATTAGGTAAGGACCTACTGCTTAAAGCCGATTCTGAACGGCTACGAACATATTTGCCGTAGTGGGATTCGAACTCTGGTACCTAAGATCAGCACCCTAACCATTTAGACTTCGTTCACCAAATAGTTTAATAGACACATAAAAAAGTTACTACCACAAAGTGAAACCTGCATCTATTTGATCAACTAGTTCTTACAAATATCTCTGAGAAACAAAATTGCTTTGCACACAAGTAATTGTTACACTTCTGTACAGATGGCTGATGTACAACTGGTTATTACTGATAAAAACGACTCAATATGAACAAGTACAAATTACTTAGATCCTGGTTTTAAGAACAAAACTAATACAAGAAACAATATTGCTTTACGATGTAGAAAAGTAAGAATGCATCTAAAGTAAGTATGGGTGATAAAATGAAGCAAAATAATTCTAAAAAGGATTTTTCCAAGTTTCCCAAAATGTTAAATACAGATGAGATGTTTAAAAGTAAGAATGAATGAATGACAAAATGAACAATTTCTGGTGAGCACATGTTCATTATTTATAGGTATCCCAAAACATTAAATACAGATGAGATTCGAAAAAGTAAGAATGCTTCTTAAATATAAAGGGACGTCAAAATAACACATTAAAATTCTGAAAATAACATGGTACATTATTTTTATAGACATCCCAAAACGTTAAATATAGATCAGCTGTGGGAAAGTACGGATGTCTCATAAGTAAGAATGGACAACAAAATGGAAAATGAAATATCTGAAAATGACTGGTCCATTATTTTTATAGGTCACCTAAAATATTGAATTTATGACAAAAATATAAAACAAGATATTTCGGAATGACTTCATTGGTCCTTTATTTTTTATAGTTATCCCTGTATGTTAAAAATAAAGGAGGTGGGGAAAAATAAGAATGTCTTTTAATTAAGACTGGACGACAAATGAAAATATAAAAATTCTGAAAATCACCGGTCCATTATTTTTATAAGTTTCCCAAAACGTTAACTATAGATGAGATGTTTAAAAGTAAGAATGAATGACAAAATGAACTATTTCTGATTATTACTGGTTCATTATTTTTTATGGGTATCCCAAAACGTTAAACAGAGATGAGATGCGAAAAAGTAAGAATGCCTTTTAATTATAAATGGACTACAAAATAACGCATGAAAATTCTGAAAATAGCAGATCCATTATTTTTATAGACATCCCAAAATGTTGAATATAGATCAGCACTGGGAAAGTTCCAATGCTTCCGAAGAATTTCTGAATGGTTCAACCGGACCTTTAGTTTTTATAGATATCCCATTATATTAAAAATAGATAAGCTACGGAAAAGTAAGAATGTATCTTAATAACGACTGGACTACAAAATGAAATATAAAAATTCTAAAATTGATTGGTTCATTATTTTTATAAGTTTCCCAAAATGTTAAATATAGATGAGATGTTTAAAAGTAAGAATGAATGACATAATGAACTATTTCTGATTATGACTGGTCCATTATCTTTTATAGGTATTCTAAAACGTTAAACAGAGATGAGATGGGAAAAAGTAATAATCCCTTTTAAGTATAAATGGACGACAAAATAACACATTAAATATCTGAAAATGACAGGTCCATTATTTTTATAGGCATCTCAAAACGTTAAATGTAAATCAGCTCTGGAAAAGTTCGGATGCCTCTTAAGTAAGAATGGACAAAATGAAAAATGAAATTTCTGAAAATGACTGGTCCATTAATTTTTATAGGTCACCCAAAATATTAAATTTGTGACAAAAATATAAAACAAGAAATTTTGGAATGACTTGATTGGTCCTTTATTTTTTATAGTTATCCCTGTATGTTAAAAATAAAGGAGGTGGGGAAAAATAAGAATGTATCTTAATTAGGACTGGGAGACAAAAGAAAATATTAAAATTCTGAAAATCACAGGTCCATTATTTTTATAAGTTTCCCAAAATGTTAACTATAGATGAGATGTTTAAAAGTAAGAATGAATGACAAAATGAACAATTTCTGATGATGACTGGTCCATTATTTTTTATGGGTATCCCAAAACGTTAAACAGACATGAGATGCTAAAAAGTAAGAATACCTCTTAAGCAGAAATGGATAACAAAATAACACTTGAAAATTCTGAAAATGTTTAGTATAGATCAGCTCTGGAAAAGTTCGGATGCCTCTTAAGTAAGAATGGACAAAATGAAATGAAATTTCTGAAAATGACTGGTCCATTAATTTTTATAGGTCACCCAAAATATTAAATTTAAGGCAAAAAATATAAAACAAGAAATTTCGGAATGACTTTATTGGTTCTTTATTTTTTCTCGTTATCGCAATATGTTAAAAATAAATCAGCTGGGGAAAAATAAGAATGTCTCTTAAATAAGACTGGATTACAAAAGAAAATATAAAATTTCTGAAAATCATTGGTCCATTATTTTTATAAGTTTCCCAAAACGTTAACTATAGATGAGATGTTTAAAAGTAAGAATGAATGACAAAATGAACAATTTCTGATGATGACTGGTCCATTATTTTTTATGGGTATCCCAAAACGTTAAACAGAGATGAGATGCGATAAAGTAAGAATGCCTTTTAAGTATAAGTGGACGACAAGATAACACATTAAAATTCTGAAGTTGACAGGTCATTATTTTTATAGACATCCCGAAATGTTAAATATAGAACAGCTGTGGGAAAGTCCGGTTGACACATAAGTAAGAATGGACAAAATAAAAAATGAAATTTCTGAAAATGACTGGGCCATTAGTTTTTATAGGTGTACCAAAATGTTAAACTTACATGAGTTGATAGGCTGTAAAAATATCTTTTAAGTAAAAGATGATAAAAAAAGGGAAACAAGAATTTCTGAATGGGTCGACTGTACCTTCAGTTTATATAAATATCCCAATATGTTAAAAATAGATGAGCTGCAGAAAATTAAGAATGTCTCTTAATAAGACTGGACTACAAAATGAAATATAAAAATTCTAAAACTGATTGGTCCAATATTTTTATCAGTTTTCCAAAACGTTATATGAAGATGAGATGCGGTAAAATAAGAATGAATGACAAAAGGAAACAATTCCCTTTCAAATAATAACCTAAGTTCTCTATCCATCTGTAATCGAATTTATGAAGCGGTTGGACCTGGAAAGAATAGGAGCATCCATGTTGGATTCTTGATGAGTTAGAGTTAGGAAAATTCAAAGCTAGTCATTAACCCTTTCAGACCTGATTTTCGCTAATCGATCTGAAAAAAATGTCTGCAACTAGGCTTTTGTAAATATATCTAAGGAAAAATAAATAAATAAATCCTGATTACAAGCTTTTCAATAAAAACAGTCTTTTCTTTTTGTGTACAAGTGTACACATCCGTCCAACGTAATGAAAATATTATAAGTGAAACTTTTATATTATATGTGTACAATTGTGTACACCAGATCTGAAAGGGTTAAAACGTTCGAAATCCACCCTTTCCCATATGGCAAGTTCTATTAACGCTGCTAATCAACGTACAGTAGTAATACAGTAATGTAATTTAATGGTTAAACTAATATTTTGTCATAAAAAAAGTTTGAACAAATTTAATTTAAGACACAAATTCGATTATAAAAACTGAATAATGTTATAGTGAACTTATAATAGAAATATATAAATATGCCAATGACTCAAACTGTACTGTGACGAATTTAGAGAGTTATTCATGAAAGTAAAATCTTTGTTTAAAAGTAATATATTAAGTTAACGGTACCGAAGCACGGGCAAACTTGCTAGTTCTTAATATAAGCCACATATAAAGGGTTAATACGTCTCAGTATTATATTATTTGATTTTTGGTTTTTGGAGTGCTACGGTCTACTTTTTGCAACACGAGGGCTAATGAGACTAGGACCTACTGCTTAAAGCCGATTCCGAACGGCTACGAACATCCATGTTACAGCGGGATTCGAACCCACGAACTCCGGTTCCGAAGGCCAGCACCCTAACTAATCGGCCATCGTTCGGCATTATATGATTTGCTTTACTTCCTTAGAAACTGCAAAACAAAGCTATTTATTTCGAGTACAAATAATTCATGTTATTTCTCTACGAAACCATATATCACTGTATAAATTGTAGAATTAATTAACCAGAGAACCCCCGTTGCCATTTCTGATTTGTACTCTTAGAGAAATTTATCCCCCCAAACATGTACATCTACGTTTAATTTAACATATTCACGTAAGGTTGGTTAAATAAATAACCTTCTAAAAATTTAAACGGGGTTTTAAAACAGAGAATTGAGAAAACGCGCAATTTACGAAAAAAAGAATACTTTATACTGCATTAGATCAAAATGCGAACAACTGAAATTAATTACGTTATGCAATGCGGAAGTTTCCACTCTATCCATAGTATAACACCGAAGGAATTTATAATAAATACTAAATAATTAACACGAATGCAATTACAGGAATATAATGACATGCATTTGTAAATTAAAATTGATTTATTTTATCTCGTTGCCATGGATACGAAGAGAATGGCAGCAATCTCATTTTGGAAAAGCCGTTTTATGCGAGAGCTAATTAGCATATAAATGTAACTAATGAAATTTTAAAGCAGATGATTTTAAATTATAATGTATCAAAAATTATTAAAATTTCCTACGGCAGGAGAGCGCAAATAAAAGGGGACTTGTGACTAGTTAATACTGAATATCAGGTTTTTACGAGATACTTACGTATCATAACATATACGTTTTTAAATTAAACATATTTAATGGCTGAAAATTGTAAGAAATATATTAAAGTGAGTAAGAAACACTACATGAGAGCATAAATAAAGGGACTAGTTAATACTGAATATCCGGTTTTTATGGGATACTTACGTATCATAACATATACGTCTTTAAATTAAACATATTTAATGGCTGAAAATTGTAAGAAATATACCAAAGTGAGTAAGAAACACTACATGAGAACGTAAATTAGGGGACTAGTTAATACTGAATATCCTGTTTTTATGGGATACTTACGTATCATAACATATACTATTTTAAATTAAACATATTTAATGGCTGAAAATTGAAAAAAATATACAAAAGTGAGTAAGAAACACTACTTGAGAACGTAAATAAAGGGACTAGTTAATACTGAATATCCAGTTTTTATGAGACGTAATGGTATACTTACGTATCATAACATATACGTTTTTAAATTAAACATATTTAATGGCTGAAAATTGTAAGATATATTCAAAAGTGAGTAAGAAACACTACATGAGAGCGTAAATAAAGGGACTAGTTAATACTGAATATCCGGTTTTTATGAGACGTAATGGGATACTTACCTATCATAACATATACGTTTTCAAATTAAACATATTTAATGGCTGAAAATTGTAAGAAATATACCAAAGATAACAAGAAACACTACATGAGAGCGTAAATAAAGTGACTAGTTAATACTGAATATCCAGTTTTTATGAGACGTAATGGGATACTTACGTATCATAACATACACGTTTTTAAATTTTACACATTAAATGGCTGAAAATTGTAAGAAATATATTAAACTGAGTAAGAAACACTACATGAGAGCATAAATAAAGGGACTAGTTAATACTGAATATCTGGTTTTTTGAGACGTAATGGGATACTTACGTATGATAACATATACTTTTTTAAATTAAACATATTTAATAGCTGAATATTGGAAGAAATATCCAAAAGTGAGTAAGAAACACTACACGAGAGCGTAAATAAAGGGACTAGTTAATACTGAATATCCAGTTTTTATGAGAAGTAATGGGAGACTTATGTATCATAACATATACGTTTTTTAAATTAAACATATTCAATGGCTGAAAATTGTAATAAATATACCAAAGTGAGTAAGAAACACTAAAATAGTATGGTTTGGAGTGCTACGGTCTACTATTTTGCAACAATGAAACCGAATAATGAAACCAAAACCTACAGTTTAAAGCTGATTCTGAACGGCTGCGAACATCCATGCCACAGTGGGATTCGAACACACGAACTCCGGTACCGAAGGCCAGCACCCTAACCAATCGGCTATCGTTCGGTCTAAATTAATATGGGAAATATAACAAATATATTCAAATTTGAAAAAATATCTTAAAATACAATCCCCTATATAATCCTATGTATCCCCTATACTTAATGGCTGAAATTTGTAAGAAATATACCAAAGTGCTTAAGAAACACTAAAATAATATTTAAGATATAAAAAATATATATTGAAATTTTAAAAAAAACGTACCTTAAAAATATAATCCCCTATATAATAATAGCCTAAGCTGTCTGTCTGTCAGCGAATTTGTGAAGCGGTTGGACCTGGAATGGATAGAGGCATCCATATTGTATATTTGATGAGTTAGGGTTAGCAAAATTCAAATCGAATTCAAAAACGTTCGAAATCCACCCCTTCCCTTCTTTTCGAGTGTTTAATGCCATTATTTCAAGCTCTGTTTTCCCCGATTAAGAGCAGAACATTCAATTTATCAATTTATCACATAATAAATAGGTAAAAGTAACATTTATTCTAACATTATGACGTCATTCCTTCAACCATCTCCTTTAATCATGTATTATTTTAAACTATTTAAATATCGTCTGCATTATTTTCATACGTTTTATTGCTGAACTTAGATATGTCGTCAATAAGTTTCTTTTATATTTGTATTAAATAATAGATTGGATACGTATGTGATCATTTTAAATTTAATCATCGGCTATTTTTTGTTGCAATGAAACTTTTATCACTGGTATTGACAACAAATTCTTTTCATAAAAGTATAGCAGTCTATTTTGCTGACTCATAAATATCTATCGTTTAAGTTATATATCTTTGAAATTAAAAGTTTGTTTGTTTGTGTTTTTTTATGCATAACTACACTGTTTGCGATCGATTGTTTAAATTTTGGACATCATTCGTATATACCGCCAAATAATCACTGTCCATATTAAAATCTCTGCTGTCCAACCTATCACTTGATATGACGAGATAAATTAAAGTTGGCAACTAACATGTGGCCAGGAAAGATAAACAAATTATGGATCTTGTACCAGATAATTATCAGTTCAAATAACAAACCATTTTTTTTTACCTGCCTTATAGAGTACTTTACAATTCTAGACATATAAAAATTTTACAGATACCGTCCTATGACTGGCTCTATGCTAGTTATTAAAATAACATTAAAAAATATGTTGTAGTTAACTGGGATATTCCGTGATATCCGAACCAGCGAGTTGCGAGTTCGAAACACGAGCTGGCCCAAAATAAACCAAAAATGTATAATATAGTAAAGTATAGTTCAGTATAGAATAAAATATAATAAAATAGAATAGAATAAAAAGTATAGTATAGTATAGTATAGTATAGTATAGAATAGTATAGAATAGAATAGTCAGTATAGAATAGAATAGAATAGAATAGAATACAATACAATACAATAGTATAGTATAGTATAGAATAGTATAGAATAGAATAAAAAGTATAGTATAGTATAGTATAGTATAGTATAGAATAGTATAGAATAGAATAGTATAGTATAGAATAGAATAGTATAGTATAGTATAGAATAGTATAGTATAGTATAGTATAGTATAGTATAGAATAGAATAGTATAGTATAGTATGTATAGAATAGAATAGAAAGAATAGAAATATGGTATAATATAGTATAATAGAATAGAATAGTATAGTATAGTATAGTATAGTATAGTATAGTATAGTATAGTATAGTACAGTACAGTACAGTACAGTACAGTATAGAACAGAATAGAATAGTAGAGTATATTATAGTATAGAATATTGTAGTATAGTATGTATAGTGTAGTACAATACAGTATAGAATAGAATAGAATAGAAAGTATAGTATAGTATAGTATAGTATAGTATAGTATAGTATAGTATAGTACAGTACAGTATAGTATAGTATAGTATAGTATAGTATAGTATAGTATAGTATAGTACAGTACAGTACAGTACAGTACAGTACAGTATAGAATAGTATAGTATAGTATAGTATAGTATAATATAATATAATATAGTATAGTATTCTATTCTATACTATACTATTAAGGTATAGTATAGAATAGAATATGGTATAATGGCAGCAGGGGGCGTAAAATGGTCCATGCTCGAAATGTCCTCCAAGTTCAAACGATACCTCTATGAGAGACAGACAAGATTCTCCTTCGTCTCTGCTTTAAAATTACGAGCAACCAGAACGGTAATGTTAGTCACGTCCGTTGCATTACTTAAGGTATCCGTCTACATTTTTTGCCCAAAAAACATAATTTTTTTAAATTTCTCTGTTGCAAAATTTCAACTTTTAGGCTTCTAAATCTGCTTTTGTTTTGTCTCTACGGTATTTAAAAAAAAGACAACTGTTTAAACATCAGTGACAGCTGTCAAAACAAGACGGATGTAGCGACTTCGGAACCAGAATTTGTGAGTTTAAAGCCTTTAAAAGAGCATTTTTAGGACAAAACATTTTAAATTTTCATAAAGATTAGTTTAAACATTTTTCTAGTACTTTTAATAACTAACAACTTGGTAATTAGAAAGTTTTGAAGCAAGAAAGCGTGGGGAATATTAAACATGTATTTTAATTTTTTAACAGTTAAAGATGCTTTCATAAACTTCAAATGCGTTTTTCTCAGAACGGATTTTTTAATAAAATGTTGAAACTTGAAATGTAATTTTTAAAGAAGGAAGTTCTTAAAATATTGTGTTGAAAATTATTACGAATGCTTTTGATAGTATTTACTGGAGTGAATGACATAAAAGCTTTAAATTTAGATAATTTATAATAATGTTACACTCGTAGTTAGATATAAATGTAATGAAAATTCGTTAAAAATTTAACGGGTATGATTTTAATGGACCAAAATTGTTTATCAAATGTAAATTAAGCAAAGATTTTAGGCGATTCACTAGTCCAGAGTATAAGAAATGTTTTGCATCAAAAAGATTGAAATTATTTAATTTATTAAAAAATTAGACCTTTTGAAAAACCCAACTTTTTTACTAAATTTTCTTTATTTATTAGAAATTTTATAAAAACTTCTCCAAGAATAATTTAAGTGCAATTCTCTATGATAATATAAAAAATAAATCTAAAAATGTAAAAACATGAACTAATTTCTACGTTTAAAGGAAAAAGTTCTCCGAAGGTAGACGGATAACTTAAGCTACACGTTCTCCTCTGGTGATGCTAAATGAGTATCAATCTTGCAGGCATGTTTTGCTTAAACATATCTATCTGTATTGCCAGCTGCATTGGAATTAATAGGTTTCTAATTCCGGGATTGTTCACACACTAAAGATCATACAATATATTTTGTTCCTGCAGCATTTTTTTTCACTTTCGATATTTTCGATTTAGTAGATACAGATATAAGGAACAATTAGGTTTAACAAGTAAACTTTATCAGTCTCTCCTTCTCAATTATATATATATAGATCTCAAAATATATATTCCCAATAAGTATTTATATATTTAATAATACCCTTCATCGATATATATATATATAATATAATATATATATATATAATATAGAATATATATTATATATATATATTTAATTTATATTATATATATATATATAAAATATATACATATATATATATATATAAAATATATATATATATATATATATATATATATATATATATTATATATATATATGTATATATATGTGTATATATAGATATATATATATATATGTATATATATATATATATATATATATATATATGTATATATAATATATATATATATATATATATAATATATATATATATTTTATATATATACATATATATATATAATATTTTATAAATATACATATATATATATGTATATATATATATATGTTATATATTTCTTATATTATCTCTTTATTTATATAGTATATATATAATAATATATAATATATATATATATATAATATATATATATATATTTATATATATATATATATATATATACATACATATATATATAAATGTATATATATATATATATATAAAAAATATGTAATATATATGTGTATATATATATATATATATATATATCTATACATATAATATATACATATATATACATATATATATATATATATATATATATATATATATAAATATATATAATACATATATAATATATATATATATATTATATTATATATATATATATTATAATATATATTGTATATATATATATGTATATATATATATATATATATATATATATATATATATATGTATATATATATGTATATATATATATATATATATATATATATATATTTATATATATATATATGTATATAATATATATATGTATATATATATATTATATATATAGATATATATATATATATATATATATATATATATATGTGTGTATATATATATATATATATAGTAATGTGTATATATATATAATGTATATATATATATATATATATATATATATATATATATATATATATATATATATATATATATAGTATTGTGTGTTAATGTATTATATATATATATGTAATAATATATTATATTTTATATAATATACATATATATATATATATATAATACATTATAGTACATAATACATATATATATACTAATACATACATATATACATAATACATAATACATACATACATAATATACATACATACATACATAACATATACATACATACATACATACATATATATATATATATATATATATATATAGAGAGAGAGAGAGAGAGAGAGATAAGGAACACTTAGATTTAACAAGTAAACTTTCTCAGTCCCTCCTTCTTCGTTATAAGTGAGTTTGAATGCATAAAAATCAATTTTTTTACAAAAAATTCGTTGTACTGAAACAACATCCTTTAACCTAACACTTTATAGTCCTCCGAATTCTAATGCATAACAAACATGAAAAAGTAAAATTCCAGATCTCAAAATGTATCATATATTCCCAATAAGTATTTCATAACTTACACATCATCGATTTCGCTCTTCTCTTATTAAGAATAAAGTAATTGAATATTCTTCCACGAAACTAATCAAAATTATATTTCGGTTATAATCCGTTATTATATATATATCCGAGATAATTCAATATTCATTTATAAAATTAATCACTCAATAAGCACGATGATGAACATAGAACGATAATTATATATTTATGCATTACTACAGCCATAATTATTCTACGATAATAAGTCTGGTTCAGTTCAAATAATTATACATTATCGCAATAGAGAATAGCCAAGATTGAGAAATTGTTAGTCATGTTAGGATGCTCCAAAGCCACATGCAAAATTTTATAGAAGGTCAAAGTTCTACCTCGAACAAGAGTTCATATATATATATATATATATATATATATATATATATATATATAAAATAAGTATAATAAATATAATAGCTAATATATATATTTATATATATATATATATACATTAATACATAGATTAAAATATATAATTTTAGTAAAAATTATTAAAAATAATTATTAAAATTAATTATAATCATTATTCAAATTAATTAAAATTATTACAATTTATTATAATTAAACTATTATATAATTATTAACATTAATTATTAATATTATATTATTATTTATTACTATTATTTACAGTCTCTTAAATGCAAAGGCATAAAATGCATAAAAATAATGTGAATGGAAGTCATTCAATATAATAAAGCTATTATTAATTATTATTAATTAGTAATAATTTATTATTATTATTATTATTATTATTATTTATTCCTTAACTAATAACAATAATAATTATTTAATTACTATTATTAATAATAATAATTCTTTCATTATTATTATTATTATTATTATTACTATTAATGTTAATATTAATTATTATCATTAATTAAGGTGCATAATGTCTTATTAATACTAATAGAATTTATAATAATTATTATTATTAATTCCTTAATAACAATAATAATTCCTTAATTATTTTTATCATTAATAATAATTCTGTAATTATTATTATTATTATTATTACTGTTACTATAAATTATTAACAATAATTAAGGTGCATAATCTCTTATTAATACTAACAAAATTAATTACTATTTAACTATTACAAAATTATGAATATAAATTATTTATTTTTATTATTCATTATAGTTATTATGAGTGACATTAATTATTAATATTAATTAGGGTGTATCATCGTCTAAATACAAAGGGGCATATTATACGTTAAAACGATACGAGTGGAATAGATTCGTCAAAACTACTTAGAAAGATAATTACTGCTATTTATTAAATTTATTTTTACATTCCCTTCTTCCTAAATATATTTCTAATTGCTCACTGATATTTGGTTCATATAGATAAAAGTATGAAATGAACTATAGTTAGACGTTCAAGTTTAACTACAGAGGGCTCTAGTACCGGCCATATAGGATTACTCTAGCACCACGCAAACATAAATATAACGTCATATTCTACGAGGTTTACATTTCAAGATTCCTTTTTCGAATTTTTAACCATGTGATTAATCCAAAAACTGTCATGTTTAATGGGTGTTTCTATTTTTTAATTTATGTTAGGTAAAGTAACATTTGGGGCCAAATATTATTGGGGCCATTTGAAAAATTATAAATTTTTTTTTTTTTTTTTTTTTTTTTTTTTTTTTCAAATATAAAGTCACGATTTCGTCTGGAGATTTTTCCATTGTGCAACTTGGTAAAACTTGCTTAAAGAATTCGTTACAGGGTTCATTATTTAGTGCCGTGTCCATTTAAAAGTTATATAATTCTTCATTGAAAAGGTGTTGCTATTGCCTCGAAAAGTTAGAAATCTAAGAGGGATCGTCGTAATTTTGAAGCAGATGATTCACAGACCTGCTCTTCCACCTCTAGAAATATCGTTTGATAACGAGGAGGAAACTGCGACCACAAACGTGTCTCATACGCCATTAATACACACGGTGAATGTTTGATCAGCTCGAGCATCGATCACGACACCCCCCTCGCAATTACGAGATAGCTGCCTTTCCCGACTGACCTACCATGAATCAATTCTTTAAATGCTATCCACCTTTGAGTTGAACAAAGATTAACATAGTGCTAAAGAAACACAGTACTGTACCAATTTACGTTAGCTAGGACGATTTAATTGACCACAGTGTAGAAATAAATTCGAACGTGATTCAAATAGGAAAGTTCACTAAATAATTAAAATTATCAAAAATAATATTAAAATTAATTATTGAAAAATAATAAAAATAAAAATATATATATAATATATAAGTATATAAATGTAATATATTATATATATACATTAATATATATATATATTATATAATTATATATATAATTATATTTATCTATATATATATAATAAATATATTAAATATAATATGTATTATATTTATCTATATATATGTAATAAATATATTAAATATAATATTAAAATATATAATTTTAGTTAAAATTATTAAAAATAATTAGAATTCTTATTAAAATTAATTAAAATTATTACAATTTATTACAATTAATCTATTACATTCTTCATGGAACGGCTGTTGCTTTGCCTCAAAAAGTTAGAAATCGTAATTTAGAAGCAGGGGATACCCAGGCCTGGCCTTCCACCTCCAGAAATATCGTTTGGTGACAAGGAGAACATTACGACCACGAACGTGTCCCAGCCGCCATTAATACACACAATGAATCTTTGATCAGCTCGAGCATCGATCCCGAAACTCTCCAATTACGAGATAGCTACCTTTGCGACTGAGCTACCACGAATCAAATCTTTAAATGCGATTCACCATTGGTTTTAGTTTGGAGTGCTACTGTCTACTTTTTGCAACACTAGGGCTAATGAGACCGGGACATACTGCTTAAAGCCCATTCCGAACGGCTACGATCATCCATTCCACTGTGGGATTCGAACCCACGAACTCCGGTTCCGAAGGCCAGCACCCTAACCAATCGTCCATCGTTCGGCTGATTCACCATTGAGTTGAACAATGTTTAGCAAAGGTTAAAACGTAGTGCTAAAGAAACGCAGTACCGTACCAATTTACATTACCACCGTGTAGCAATAAATTCGAACGTGATTCACGTAGGATACTACACTAAATAATACTATGAGAAAAATTAAGAACTGCAATAGCAGATAAAGTTTATATTTCAGTAATATATTTCAAAACACAAACTTTAATTATATCTGATAAATATCAACAACTGAATATATGAAATATTTCGAATTATTAAAATTAACAAAAATATTTACGATTAATACTTTAATCAAGTTATATCATTACATCAGAAGTTTATGCAAGCATATATCTTAATTTTTTATTCCTGCATTGTCAAACAAATATTCCGGAGCTATAAAATAATATTAAAGAATCTTTGTAAACGAATTTTAACTTCTAACACGGAGCAGGAATTTTATATAATTGGGACGAAATGCAATTTGCATGTCATTTCCATATAAAGAAGGCTGCAGTGCATAATAAATACATTAATTTTTAAATGTGACGACCTTAATAAATTATTTGAATCTTGTAAAATAAATTATACATAGAGAATGACGTGGCGTTAGGATGCGACACAGGTTTGTTTTTCAGAAAACATTTAAAAAGTTTATATTTGTAATTTAATTTGGCTCTTTAGAATGTTTCATGTTGGATATTTAGCTTCCTTCAGAATTTAAAAGATTTAATTCACATTAAAATATATAATGTTATGAAATAAATCTATTAAACTTCCTTTCAAAATTGGAGATGTATGAATAATAACAGAGAAAAATCTCAGAAAATCGAATGTTTGCTATGTTATTTGCTTTTCATTCTCAAAAGTTCTAAACAAAGATATATTAAGCTACTCGGAATAATAATTAATTAAAATATGTATAATACAAGAGTGTTTCTATGTTATTTATAGGATTTTCCTAACAGTTATGAAAAGGGATATAACAAACTATATAGAATAGAATTTATTAATGAATCTTTAATATAAGAATATATCATATCTTTGACTTCTTCCTAGGAATTAAAAGATATATCAATCTATAGAGAATAAATTTTACTCAATGAATCTTTAATATATGAGTATATCTATGTTTTTTATACTTATTAAATGATATATCTAGATATAAATAATGCTTTTTACCTAATGAATCTTTAATATAAGAGTATATCTATCTATTTATGTTTTTATACATATTTAAAGATATATCAAGCTATAAAGAATAATATTTACTTAATAAATCTTCATATGAGTATATCTATCTGTCTAAGTTTTTTATACTTATTAAAAGATGTATCAAATTATAGAGAATAATTTTTACTTAATGGATCTTTAAAATATGAGTATATCTATCTATCTATATTTTTATACTTATTAAAAGATGTATCAAGCTATAGAAAATAAGTTTTACTTAATAGATCTTTAATATAAGAGTATATCTATCTATATTTTTTTTACTTAAAAAGATATATCAAGCTATAAAGAAAAATTTTAATTCATTAATCTTTAAAAGTAAATCTATTCCTCTATGTTTTTTATACTTATTAAACGATATACCAAGCTATAGAAAATAATTTTTACTTAGTGAATCTTTAATATAAGAGTATATCTATCTATGTTTTTTATACTTTTTAAATGATATATCATGCTATAGAGAATAATTTTTACTTAAGGAATCTTTAATATAAGAGTAAGTCTATTTATTTATGTTTTTACAGCTATTAAAAGATATATCAAGGTATAGAGAATAAGTTTTACTTAATGAATCTTTAATGTAAGAGTATATCTATCTATATTTTTTATACTTATAAAAAAATATATCAAGCTATACAGAATAGTTTTTTAATAATATTTCATATAAGAGTATATCTATCTAGCTATCTATGTTTTTACAGCTATTAAAAAGTATATCAAACTATAGAGAATAACTTTTACTTAATGAATTTTTAATATAATAGTATATCTATCTATGTTTTTTATGCTTATTAAATGATATATCTAGATATAAAGAATGCTTTTTACTTAATGAATCTTTAATATAAGAGTATATCTATCTATCAATGTTTTTTATACATATTAAAAGATATATCAAGATATAGAGAATAATATTTACTTAATGAATCTTTATATGAGTTTACCTATCTCATCTACTTTTTTTATACTTATTAAAAGATGTATCAAACTATAGAAAATAATTTTTACTTAATGGATCTTTAATATATGAGTATATCTATTCATCTATGTTTTTTATACTTATATATAAATATATATAAACTTATATATAAATATATATAAACTTATATATAAATATATATAATATACTTATATATAAATATACTTATATATAAGAGTATATCTATCTATCTATGTTTTTTATACTTATTAAAGGATATATCAAGCTATAGAAAATAATTTTTACTTAATGAATCTTTAATATAAGAGTATATCTATCTATCTATGTTTTTATAGATATTAAAAGAAAATACCAAGCTATAGAGAATAATTTTTACTTAATGAATCTTTAATAGAAGAGTATATCTATCTATCTATGTTTTTATAGATATTAAAAGAAAATACCAAGCTATAGAGAATAATTTTTACTTAATGAATCTTTAATATAAGAGTATATCTATCTATCTATCTATGTTTTTACAGCTATTAAAAGATATATCAAGCTATAGAGAAGAATTTTTACTTAATGAATCTTTAATATAAGAGTATATCTATCTATGTTTTTTATACTTATTAGAAGATATATCAAGCTATAGAGAATTATTTTTAATTAATGAATCTGTAATATAAGAGTATATTTATCTAACTATATTTTATATACTTATTACAAGATATATTCATATACATATATGTATATATACATATATATATGCATATACATATAGATATACATATATGTATACATATACATATATGTTTTGGTTTGGTTTGGAACGCTACGGTCTGCTGTTTTGCACACGAGGGCTAATGAGACCGGGACCTACAGTTTAAAGCCGATTCCGAACGGCTGCAAACATCCATAGAAGAATTCGAAAGAACTTTAAGAGTTCTACCATTCGGCCATCGTTCTTATATTTGTATCATATACATATATATATACATATACATATATATACATATACATATACATATTAATATACATATATATACATATATATACATACATATATATATATATACATATATATATATACATATATATACATATATATATACATATATATATTATACATATACATACATATATTATATACTATATATACATACATATATACATACTTATATATATATATATATATATATATATATATATATATACATATATATATATTATATACATATATATACATATATATACATATATACATATATATATACATACATATACATATATATATACATATATATACATATATATATACATATATTTATAAAATATACATATATATTATATATATATACATATATATACATATAAATTATATACATATATATACATATACATATACATATATATACATATAAATATACATATATATACATATAAATATATACATAATTACATATACATATAATATATATACTACATATATATATAAATATATATATATACATATATATATATATATACATATATATACATATATATACTTATATATACATATATATATATATACAATTTATAATATATACATATATAAAATATATATATATAATATATATATATATATATATATATATATATATACATATACATATATATACACATGCATATATACACATACATATACATACATATATATATATATATATATAATGTGTATTTATATAATATATACATATATATACTCATACACACAAATATATATATATATATATGTGTGTGAGTGAGTGTGTTAATATGTGTATCTGTATATATGAAATTATAAAAAAAATTACACTATTCGTCGCTATTCCATTATCTCCATCTTTTAGGCCCTTTTATTTGTCTTTTACATTCATTAATTTTGAATTAAGAATTAAAGAAACGAGGCATGAAGAAGTCAAAAAATATATCTACTGCACAATACGAAGGGAAAATAAAATATTTATCTTTTAATTTTAATTTCACGAGGCGCTTCCATTTTCTTCTCATTTTTTCCTTCCGAATTTTCAGAGATTCTAAAATAGAAGCGGTATACATTACTGCGGATAATAGGATTCCTATTGTAAATGAAATTCACCAAGGTAAAAAAAAACCTAAATCTTAAAAGAAAACATGTCTGCTACTGCCATCTATGAGTCTTTATAGTAACTAAGGTTAAAAATTTGAACTTAAAAGAACTTGGTATAACGTAAGCATAAAATTGCAATAGATAATAAGTAAACTGTTCTTTTTTCTGATAGAATAAACACTTTAGGTACGTAAATCACTCTTCGTGTTTACTTCTGATCTACTTTCGTTCTCGATTAGTTCTTTTTTAGATAATTTAAGAATGAAAAAAGTTGATAATCAATTACGAAGATATAGCTAAATTAAATCGTGTTTCAGTTGTATTTGTCAGGTTTTAAGCTTTTTCAAAAAAATCGAAGTACCTAAGAATTGAAGTACCTAAAACTTCAAGTGTTTCACATACAATGACGTCTAGTAGACATCAGTCATTTAATGTACCAATCTACCCTTTGACGTCTCCGAGATATCAAAATCTGTTTCTATCAGACGTCGTGTACCGTAGTATTAATTTGTTAAATTATATAACTTCGGTTTAGATTTTACTTTGATTGGAATGTTCGAAATATCAGGTGAATTAAAGAAATAAGAGACGAAATGATCTAAAAGTGTATATTAATGTCAGTTCTTCAACCTGTTTGGTTTGGTTTAGAGCGCTACGGTTTGCTTTTTTGCCACACGAGGGCTAATGAGACCGGGACCTACAGCCTAAAGCCGATTCCGAACGGCTACGAACATCCATGCCACTGTGGGATTCGAACCCACGAACTCTTCCGAACGTCAGCACCCTAACCAATCGGCCATCGCTCGGCCTTCAACCTGTTCGAAAATACTTTGAAATACTTCATACGGTAATACTTAAGAATAGGGTACCCCTTGGCAAATTTGGCGAAATTATTGGCGATTTTTACGAAAACACAAAGGTATTCTATCTATTGCATCCCTTGGTTTTTTGGCGATACAAAGTATTTTATTGTAATAGACTTATATGCCAATTAAACCAAACCATTTATAAATCTTGCATTTATATTTATGGGAAATTAATCCCTTAATATTTTACTTAGCCAACATCTCTAAATTATTAAAAAATGAGCCACAGTGAACCATTAATGGTTTACTATGTATATTTTTGTATCTATATATGTATTTTTTTATCTATATTTCTTATTCTTATTAAATGATATATGAATCTATAGAGAATAATTTTTACTTAATGAATCTTTAAGAGTATTTCTACCTATCTAATTTTTTTATTTTTATTAAAAGATATGCCAAACTATAGACAATAATATTTAGTTAAAGAATCTTTAATATATTTTCGAACTCATTTGTTTCTTCGCAGAATCCTTCGTCCCCCGTCTTGTTCAATCTTCCTACAAAATGGAGCGTCATTCTCGCAAATAGATCGCACTACAGAACACTGTGAGCACTGTCAGTTTAATTATGGCCACCCGCTTCATCTAGTTTTACCGCACCTGTCAAATTCACCGATTTTTGACATTGGCTTTCATTGTAACATTTGGCTTATTTAATGTAAATAAAAGAATATAACTTTACAAGTACAACATTTATTATGATAATTCAATAATTATTAATAAAAAATAAACAAAAACAGTTTCTGTTGCCTCGAATTTACAAAATATAATTTTCATACTATTTTCCGAGATTGGAATTTTCACAGATTGCAGTTTATCACATTAGTCCAACTGACAATGATTGTGTCCCTATTCCATTGCCCAGTTAGAACCGTTCAGTTTGAAAATGAATAGTAATCGAAGCAAAATAGGTCCCGTTATCACAGCTGACGAACACTTTGAATTCATTCGACTCTAAATTAGCCGTCTTTTTGACGGGTCTTGGTATAAATAAGTCATACTGATTCTGGACATTAAAGTGGGTGAATGAGTATTAAACTGGAATATTTAACTATTCTTATGTTTCATTAAAAGCCGCAACATAAAATTCTAGGACAATACTGTTGCAAAATTCTCGCATAAACTTCGTTGATTGAATAGACTTTGGCTGAGACAAAATCAATAACAATTTATTAACAAGCCAAATGAATCACAATTACAACGGATGGCGATCCAAACTTGGCAGCCTTTTGGCGAACTTTTTCAGAGCATTACGAGAGCATTAACAAGGTAACAATAACAGTTTATTAACACGCCAAATGCATCACAATTACAACGGATGGCGATCAAACTTGGCAGCCTTTTGGGCGAAATTTTTCAGAGCAATACGGAGAGCATTTACACAGATCCTACTTTCAACAAATCTGAGCGAAGACTGACATTCATGAGAACTCAAGGTCCCTTTATATAGCTGTCAGGTTTCTGGAAATTTCCACAAGCTTCTTGTAAAATACAGAAAAGGGTGGCCGATTTGGCCATATATCTCCAAATTTGGAGCCAAAAATTAGTCTCCCAAAACTTCGCCAATTAGATAATATCTCGCCAATTTAAAGAGATACCATACAAATTACATGTTTACAGGATTCTTCACAATACATACATGTCAGGTCTAAAAAAGGGGTAGTTGGAAATTCCGTGAGTTAAAAACGATTTTAAAAAGGGAACTCTTTTATAATAATAAAATAAATGAAAAAGACCCACGATCGCGTAAGCTTTTAGGATCATTCGGTCAGGCGGAAGCATTTTGGAAGAATTTGATAAGCTTGCAAACAGATAAGAGCAGTCAGCGCGTGGACATGATACTGTGAACACACTCTACGCGTGTCTTCGACGGAAAAAATGAAAATGGCGCAGGTTTTCCTTTTAGAAGAAATGATGATTTAATAAAAGTACTATTATCAAGAAGACTGTTTTCCAGCAGCCATAACTCTGGATCACAATATGCCATACGGCCGAACGATGGCCGAATGGTTAGGGTGCTGGCCTTCGGATCCGGAATTCGTGGGTTCGAATCCCACTAGGGTGTGGATGTTCGTAGCCGTTAGGAATCGGCTTTAAGCAGTAGGTCCCGGTTTTATTAGACCTCGTGTTGCAAAAAGTAGACCGTAGCACTCCAAAACCAAACCAAACCAAACCAACATGCCATACGTTATATTAAATTTTTAAGCAGAAAATTTGAAAACCGTCAAAATGACTATCTTGGTAGTTCTAGTGACAATATGGCAACATGTTATTAATTGTTTAACAATTTCAATCTTTCTAACACTGACAATTATTTCTTAATAATTTGTACTTTGTTAGGACTGTTTTTTTTTACCCAATCTTCTGCGTAGTTAAAATAATACTTGATTGAATGAGTTAATGACGAAATTTACTTACCAATAATACATCTGTGAACGCCTGGATTTTCAGTTCAACCTTCTATCGAATATATACAGGAATTAGGAATTGAAGTTACCGAATCACTTCGTCCACTTGCCAAGGAATACTGTCAATAAAAAGTACTCGCTGCTATGGAGCAAGTACATCCTGAAATACATACGATAATAAGACTATGTGGAAGACCGCAAAATTAACGAAATTATATTATAAACTTAAAGAATACAAGTAATTTCTGGTAGTTTTATAACGCGATTTAACTTATATATACAATTTAAATCAAATTATTTTTTCCCATTGCTATTTTTTGGTTTTATTCAATTGCATCAAGTTTTGCATCGCAAACCTTGATGCAAACACACACACACACACACACACACATATATATATATATATATATATATATATATATATATAATATATATATATATATATATATATATATATATATACCTGGTGTCCATAATTAAACTGACAGTGCTCACAGTGTTCTGTAGCGCGATCTATTTGCGAGAATGACGCCACATTTTGTAGGAAGATTAATACAACAGATACGGGGGAAGGATTTCTGCGAAAAAACAAATGGTTCCTAAAGTGACCGTTGTAAATATTGGGCGCGGTGTTATGTAGAATATAGAGTGTTGACAAATGCAAATCATTACGGAAATTAATTTCTTAACTGTGCAAATGGATGTAAGGTGACATTTGAATAAAGAACTTCTTCTCCTCAGCATACGCGATATTACAGATTACGAGACTTTGTCGGTTTTTGTGTAGATTTTACGCTTTTTTTAAAAGTGTTGCCATACTGCACTTGAACAGAATCAGAAAATGTGCATAATAAAAGGTCATTTTATTCCGTATTGATTTGCATTTGTTAACACTTTATTTTATATAACACAGGGCCCAATATTCCCCTAGCGGTGACTTTTGGAAGTCATTTGTTTTTTCTAGGAATCCTTCGTCCCCCGAAAATGGGGCGTCATTCTTGCAAATAGAACGCGCTACAAAACACTGTGAGCACTGTCAGTTTAATTTTGGCCACCCGGTATTTTATATTCAACCAGTTCTATGTTTTCAAACATTTTTAAAACATTAGCTCTTTATAAAGATTTCTCTAACAATAACGATATGTATGCGGAACACGTACTAGTACGGTTTCTGACAATGATGTCCTAGTTTTAATACTTGTATACGGGACACGTACTAGTACGTTTTCTGACGATTTATACTTGAGCGTACTAGTACGGGTTAGTGTAACAACATGGTATGTTTGTGGGTACAAAAATAACGGTATAGACAGGAAAATGAAGCCGAATGTTCTTGTCTACTACAGAGATTCTGGAAACATTTAGACAAATTAAAACTAGTTTTTACATCAGTCGATGCGGAACCACAGAACGGGAAAAAGTTAAAACTATATACTACTATTTCTATTTGATTTTTCACATTTACGATACTATTATAAATTAATCCCCTTTAAAAAATATATTTTTTGTTTACAAAAATCTTATGGTTGTTATTTATATATTTCTATTTATATGTTTGTTTATATATTTCAATATAAAATACGAAAAGTGGGTTAAAAAAGGAGATAATTTTCGATCTATTGAGATTTAACCGAATAACTAAATGGACTAGCCAAACGCCCACTCCCGGTACAATTCCGCTGCGAAATGTACCATCACACAATGTACTAACACTAGTCATTAACCGTAATACCGATGATAAATAACTATCAACATGTTTGTGCTAATAATACAAAGATGTAGTTTTGCAATGTATAACAGCACATGTTGGAATAGATGTAAATGAATTAGCTGATAAATTAGCCAAAAAGAGAACAGAAATTCTGCAAGTATATAATTGTGATGTACCATTTACATCAATAAAAAAAGAAAAAAATAATACAAGGGAACATTATGATATTAAATTAACTTCAGAGATGAAGGATAAGAATTAAAAGCATTCGATTAGTGAAATCTTAGATTTTCCGACATCCATCACAGCTGTGGCATTTTGTCACGATTGCCTCGACAAACACCTTTACAGCATAAATATCTATAATAGTCCCTTGTGCACTCTGGGCAATCAAAATTTTGAAATGGACAAAGCCCACCTTGCAAAGGGTCCATCTTTGAAAGAGGAAAACCTCTACAATCGGTATTGGGAAGCAGGAGATATTGTGCAGTCGACACACACAGATTAATTTTCTTTTACTTTTAATGTTTTATAAATAGCGGGTGGCCATAATTAAACTGACAGTGCTCACAGTGTTCTGTAGCGCGATCTATTTGCGAGAATGACGCCACATTTTGTAGGAAGATTAAACAAGACGGAGAACGAAGGATTCCGCGAAAAAAACAAATGAGTTCCAAAAGTCATCGCTAGGGGAATATTTGGCTCTGTGTAATAAAAAATAGAGTGTTAACAAATGCAAATCAGTACGGAAATTAATTTCTTAACTGTGCCAATGGATGTAACGTGAAATTTGAATAAAGAACTTCTTCTGCTCAGCGTACGTGATATTGCAGATCACGAGACTTTATCGCTGTTTATGTAGATTTTAAGCTTTTTTTAAAAGTGTTGCCATATTGAACTTGAACACAATCAGAAAATGTGCATAATGAAAGGTCATTTTTTTCCGTATTGATTTGCATTTTTTAACACTGTTTTCTATTACACAGCGCCCAATATTTCCCTAGCGGTGAGTTTTGGAATTAATTTGTTTTTCCTTCGGAATCCTTCGTCCCTCGTCTTGTTTAATCTTACAAAATGTGGCTTCATTCTCGCAAATAGATCGCGCTACAGAAAACTGTGAGCACTGTCAGTTTAATTATGGCCACCCGGTATTTTATTGTTCGAGTTTTCATGTTCTTGTTTTTTTATTGTAATTTTTATTAAGTTTGCTACTCTTTTATCTTCTTATACTTATTGAAGGCTCTAATCTCACACATCTGTGATGTATGGAAGCCAATGATGTAGAAACAAGAGCTTCTGCAATTAAAAAAATAAAAATATTCTTATCATATTTTTGAAATTTCTTCATTCAATTACCTATTTGCTTATAAATTTTTGTTTCAATTACTCTGTTTCGAATCATATAATTTACTTATTCTATAATTAAAAGATCTATGGATATCATTTCGTAATTATTATTTCTTTTCATATTATATTTTCGTAAACCCTTACGGAAAGGTTAAGTTTTATTTAAAGTGCTGAAGATATCTTACGAATAAAAATGGATACGGTACAGGAAAAAAGAAGCATGAAGATGTCCTTAAAAAACTAATTTTCTAACAGCTAAAAATTAAGAAACAGAAAGATAATTGCTAGCTAACTTTTCAATTACTACCACTTTTAAATAAGTATATTTTTAGTGATATACTTCGCTTTAGACGAAATCGGTTACAGATGATGAAAGTTATCTTGAGATATCCGTGGTTTCTCGAATACTTTGCACATTCGAATCGGGCACTGATTAAGATATCTTACGAATAAAACTGGATACGGTACAGGAAAGGAAGCATGAAGATGTCCTTATAAAGCTAATTTTCTAACAGTAAAAAATTAAGAAACAAAGATAACGGCTAGCTAACTTTTCAATTACTACCTCTTTTAAATAAGTATATTTTTAGTGGTATATTCTGCTTTTGACGCAATCGGTCACAGATGATGAAGTATATCTTGTGGTATCCGTAATCGCTCGAATAATCTGCACATTTGAATCGGGCACCGCCTATCCGAAAGGGTGTAAGGCGTTTACGTGCCCACGAATACAGTGCATCCAGAAAGTACAAAGATTAACCCCTTCCAGGTTCATTTTATTTCGGTATTATGGGTCAAAAAAATTTTAATTTTTTAATGCTTATTTTCATACACACACAGCTTTTTTAAACATAATAGTATCATTCGCATACAAAATTTCCTAAAAATTAATGTAAAAAAATCAGTATAAATAAATAAGTATTTTACCCGTATAGTTGGTTTTCTGTGTGTCAGAAATCATTAGAATTTGAAGTCAATTCACACTAACTATAAATATTAAGCTTAGGATACTTAGCTTTTATGTTGAATTAAATGTTATTTACATACTTTGCATTTACATAAATGATTATGAAATTATTAATCAAAATTTTGATCGTGTAGGATACAATCGAAACCACTGTACTGCACACAGTCCAACATCGCAATCTGGACAGTAGAACCTCGTTTCTTTCCTTACCTTCTTCCCTCTGCTGTATCTCTTTGACCAGCAAATAATCTAGTAGCCAGAAAAGCAAACAAAAGCATTCGAAAACATAAAAAACACATGTGAGATAATTCGGGAAAGACTGATTGCCCAGTGTAATATTTCACAGTGCCCGAGCTACACTCGGGACAAGCCAGGATGGTACATTTCGCCTGCCCGAGTTCAGCTCGGGTAAAACAGGGAAGGGGTTAAAAACTATGAGGTACGACTGACATTGGATAGTGCAACACGTGTAACAGCTGGGGATATCACAGTAGGGAACCGCCTTTACAAAAACATAGGGTTCTCAGGGAGGTAAGAATAGAGGGAGACAGGGAAACGACTACGTGCAAAAAATAAAGGGTAAGAGATGAATATATGGGGAAGGGGTCCGCCTCTATAGACCGTAGCAAAGTTGCTGTTTTTCAACACCAGGTTTATGGACGTTTCTTATATAGGTATCTCTATAAATACGGGTCAGTTTGACGCATGAATGAGTACATATAACACTCAGAAAGCAATATAATTTTATAAACTACTAGCATATAGCCCATCATATGACGGGATCAATAATTTTTTTTAATTTTCCAGAATTGTAAAGTACACTACGAGGCAGGTAAAAAAATGGTTCGTATTTTGGCTGAGAATTATCTGCTACACACTCAATATTTTGATTATCTTCATACTCCTCTGCGGTATCCCTATACCGTGAATGATGTTTAGAATCACGTCGAATTCATCTAGTCAAATCGTGTGGTTGTGTATAAAAACAAACACACAAACAAACAAACTTCTTAATTTTGAAAGATATATAACTTAAAAGCTAGATATTGATTCGTCCGCGAAACAGACTCAAACTATTATGAAAAGAATTTGCTGTTAATACCGGTGATAAAATTTTCATGGCAACAAAAAATAATCGATGATTCAATTTAAAATGATCACATATATACCTAATTATTATTAAAGCCAAATATAAGAGAAAATTATTTGCTTAACCCTTTGAGAGTTTCATTTTTTTTTCCAGAATTCGGTCAAAAAAATGTCACACTTTTATTGCATTTTTTTGTTCATTTTACATTTTGAAGTAAAGATATGTTATTAAAATTAACATTTCTAATATTTTTAAGCATTTATTACACCTTTTTTTCTTTCTATGAAAGCATCATAGAACTGAAGTTTTCCTTTAGTCTCCTCGATATCCAAGTTCATTTTTGGAATAAAAGTAAAAGCAAATGTAGGAGGCGGATCCGAAGGATTATCACAATTCATTTAAAAAAATTGTCTTGCTCGACTGATTCCATCTGTACTACTATCAGAGTCACTACTATCCAGGTAGGTCATCTAGTAAACTTTCGCTACTATCATTTACAGTAATTCAGTTTCTGATTCCGAGTCGCAGTTCGAATCGCAAGAAATGAGCTCCATACGCTCTGAATTATCCATTATTTAAAAGTAAAAATATATTATTCGACTCTTACATCAATGAAATTATCAGGCGGTTAGTAAAATATAACCAGAAAGCTATACACTGAAAGATAACAATTCGTCTTCCGATACAAAACGTGCTAAAAAACCCGCGCTTTTGAACCAATCAGAGTAGAAAAGACAATAAACTACAAACTGTCATTTACTCGACATCTATACGAATCATTTGTTACTAAAATTGAAAAAAATACGGCTGAAACAGTGCAAGCGAAATAGAAATCAGATTGCCCGTACGCCGTACGGGCAAAACAGTAAAAGCCCGAAAGCTGTGCCCGTAAGGCGTACGCGCAAAACAGGGAAGGGGTTAATATCTAAGTTCAGCGATAAAACGCTTAAAAATAATGCAGACGATATTTAAATAATTTAAAATAAGAAATGATTAAATGAGATGGTTAAAGGAATGACGCCATAATGCTAGAAAAGAAATGTAATTCTTACCTATTTATTATGTGATAAATTGATAAATATAATCGCCTTTAATGCATTCCAGGTCCACCACTTTATCAATTCGTGGACAGGCAGATAGATAACTTAGGCGATTATTATAAAGGGGATAAGTAAAGTAAGTAAATATGAGATAATATTGAGGTTCACTGCAATATTGCTCATTCGAAAAATATTCTAGTATTTTATTTTTCAGTACCCGAACCGAACATCTAAAACCTTCAAAACACTTTACACTCCGACGTCAATTGACACTATTAGCCCTCTTGTTGCAAAAAAGTAGACCGTAGCACTCCAAACCAAAGCCAAACCAAATCAATTGACACTAATTGTTTCGTTCTTTCTACTGTTGCTTATTTCTCGTGACATTCGAGATAATCACTTCGGAAATTGGATAGAAGTGTTTTTGGTACATTCTTATTTATTCTTAGTGTAATATTCGCACTAGTAGAACTAATGTACTAAAAATTTTGCCTACATTACGATCGCTTCAAATGGACGTATATCCATAGAGATAGGTATACCACTAGAAAAATATCAATATTTCAACACTTTTACAGAAAATAGACTTCAATATATACGAAGCGCATCCAGAAAGTAAGTTTTCTTATTTAAAAAAAAAGAACTCACACATTCAAGGACATATTTATTGGCAACAAGTACAGCCATGTTTCGGCTATTTTTCAACATAGCCACCACCAGAATTGAGACACTTGTCGTGTCGTGGGATCCATTTTTGTATCCCTCTGTCGTAGAACTCTGCCGCCTGCGAATGGAACCAGCCTACTCTTCCCAAAACACCGTGCACATCCCCTTCCGTACCGACAGCGTCTGTTTGAATTGGGTCCTGACCGAAGATCCGCTATGATGCCAATGCATTGACTGCTGCTTGATTTCAGGGGTAAAGTGCGAAATCCAAGTCTCATCGCCCGTGACGATTCTGTCGAGGAACTCGTCGCCGTCGTCGTGATACCGTATCAGAGATGTCATTGCTGCTCCTAGGCGTTGAATTTTGTGTTCGAGTGTCCTTTTCGGCTCATAGACCTGACAGAGCTGAAGATGAATTTCAATGGGCGCAATGCTTTACGCAATCAAGATCACCGACCATCCCTTACAGGCGGCGGGAGAAGGAATTAGAGTTTCCAATTCGGACCACTGCTACCCCACTACTGTCCCAAGTCGGGACTTGTCCAGCTGGCATATGATTAATACCTCATATATCTGTTACGCACGTGCAATTAACACGGCTAATTCCATTTACTTTAAAGAGGAAAACTTCGAGAAACTTACTTTCTGGATGGGCCTCATATATACCTCATTAAAAGTCAGTGCAAGAAATAAAGTAAAAATCAAAAGGTTTATGTAATTTTTCTAATAAAATTCGAAATGCTTCAAAATAACGCGTCTCGTAAACCTAGTGTTAAAGTCATCACCATAAACCTGTCTTTTTACATTTCAATAATGACACGGTGTGGGATTTGCATGGAATTACTGACTTTGGATTACACGTGCCGAACGATAGCCGAATGGTTAAGGTGCTGACCTTTGGAACTGGAGTTCGTGGGTTCGAATCACACTATGACATGGATGTTCGTAGCCGTTAAATCGGCTTTAAGCAGTAGGTCCCGTTCTCATTAGCCCTCATGTTGCAAAAAGCAGACCGTACCGCTCCAAAAACAAACCAAATTCAGAAGGAAAAATAGATTGTTAAGAACATAATTGGGTGCTAAGGATTTAAGGTCTTAGAATAATAGGGTGGCCCAAAATCACGTCGACACTTATGAGAGTTTGTTATTCTTATTGATAATGCTAACAAATATTTACAGTTTAATATATAAAATTTTGAAACGTTAAAAGCCCTCTCGATATTCTTGTGTACGATTATACATTCGAAATTTCGAACTCTCTCGTAGATTCAGCAGACGTCACAGGCGCAAACAATCGATGCAGGACTTATTAAAATTCCCTCATCGAAAACAATTCAGCCGCGAATTTGGTCGGTTTCTTAAACATAATTATTCTTCAAAATACGTTTTCACGACAGTCCATGCGTCAAAGGGAGGGGGGTGGGGGTGGTCCGCGGAGTAATGAGGAAACAATTAGAACGGAGCAACCAAGCGTTAAATTAAAAGGTAATGCTCTCCGAAGATAGTGGCTAAGAGAGGTATCGCGTATTGTGTGTGCCCACCCCCCTCTTTTCGAATTCTACCCGCGAAAGTATTGAATTCTCCTCCTCCACCCCCCCCTCCGAACCGTTTATATTCGTTTTGCTGTTACGGCTACTCCATAATTATTTTCTGAAGCATATGAATACAGAGAAATTTCATTACTTCACGTTTTAAATGAAGGATATCACGCCCGAGTGATATCTCGCGGGAAAATGAAATGAAGTTTATACAAACATTGTATGAAAATACACGTAAACTGTACATGTTTATGTACAGTGCAAATTATAACGATTATAAAGATCTTTTTTTAACGGAAGCTGTGTTAAATGGTTGGTACAGTGTAAAATCTCTGGGAGTATACCTCGATTTTAACGAGTAAATTTCGCTATAGCGAACATTGTTTATCTGAAGGATATCCCATCCCGGTGATATATCACGAAATGTGAAAACAGATAATTTATATAAACATTGTATACACATGCAAGTAAAATATACATACATCTACAGTACAACTCGCTTATAACTTGCACGGATTTAACGAGAATGCCTATTTAATAAGGGAATTGGAAATTGTTGGTACGGTATGAACCACCTGGGATTATTACTCGCTTTTAACGAGCAAACCCGGATGTAATGATCATTATTTTTCCTGCAGGATATGCTCGAAGTAAAGTAAAATATACATGCCTATTGTGAAGACTCCCCTTTGTGATAGCAAGCGCCAAAACAGCTTATCGGAGTACACCTGTTTACTAGGACAATAGCGTGGTGTCGCAGAGTCTGGGATCTCGACAATCGGACTGAATAGACGAATACGCAACCTGATGGATCTCGTTAACGATTGCTCGGAAATTCCGTGAAGGGTCAGCCAGCGAATGAGAATTCAGCTAAAAAATCTAACTGTAACTTTAGCTGGAGTTCTCAAGTAACTGGGATCTTAACTGACCCCAAAAACAGCTGGCGGGACCGTCACTGACCCCCCCAGGTATAAAAAGCCTACAATTTTGCGACTCAGGGCTTTACGTCATTTTTTTACGTAGGTGTGTTGACCTCGTGGAGGCTTTCGCGTTTTTTTTTTTTTTTTTAACTGAGCCAGCTTTCTAATTCGGGAGATTCGTAAAGTCCGCTCCTATAGGGAGCGGCAGAGTCTCGGATACCGAATGGGAGATAAATTAGGTTTGATTGCACCCTGAAAAGCCTCCCTACTTGTAAGAGATTATTAAATCTCTTGTTTTTCTTTCGATTGTGATCGTCGCGAGGAAGTTTTACCGGCAACCGTCATTTGCAGTTCTAGATGATTTAGGAATTAACATTTCTTTGTAAATAGCCGTAGTTAATCAAGAATAAAAGTAAATTTCTAATTTTATCTTTGACTGTGATCTATTATTCACGTCACCTCTCACTTGAGAATATTGAAGGCGTCACACTATTTATAGAACTCTTTATAACGAGTTCTTATTTAACGAGAAGATAGATTGAATTTGAAATGGAAATCTGAAAGTATTCTTACACTGTTAAATCTCTGGGAGTAGCTTTCAACGAGCAAATCTCTTAGAGCCGGCCTCACCAAAGTGGCTTAACGGCTAACTGCGATTGATCTCTGTTTAAACGAAGAATTGCGGGCTAAATCCCAGCTCAGGGGGCCCGCCGAACCAAGTTCAGTGGGCACGCCAAGCTTGGGAGATGTCGCCAGATTCTAGAACCCAGTTTTGTAGCAAACCTTGCAATATTTTTATTTTATTTCATTTTTTTTAATTTGTATTCATCTTAACAAAATTTTAAACCTTTTCTTGTTCAAAATATGCTTTGAAATTGGGAATAAACTTAATACTAAAAGAAGCACAAATTGTAAAGGTTCACTTGGCGACAATTTGGCAATCATTTGTACAAAAATAGAGCCAAAAACATGGCGTCCGTTCCCCGGAACTGGGATTTTACCGAATTGAGTCCCACCGACGCAATTCGGTAACGACTTTAGTGAGACCGGCCCTTAATCGATTTTAACAAGTAAATCCTGATTAAGCCTAACATTATTTTTTGCGAGGCATAAAATTCAGAAATGGGGGAGATTATTATGCCCGCAAAGGATACCGAAATCATCGGCGCTCAAAGAGGAATACAATGCATAAGGTATGGAATCAAACAAAAGCAAGTTTTATTGAACTCATAGTATCGTGACTCGTGATTGTCTATCCAAGAAGAAAAACAACAAGCAGGGGTTCCTTAATATTGGATATGCCCTCCCCTAACTGCAATGGTTGCTTCGCACCGTCTTCGCATACTCCGAACCGGCTGGTCCGACATTTCTTGTAATTGTAGGACCCATTTCGCATTCAGCATCTGTTTGAGTTGTTGTTATGTAAGCGTCCTGCAATGCTTCTCCCCAAAGCATTCCACACATGTTCGATGGGATTTAAATCAGGAGAGTACGCTGGCCAATCCATTCGAGTGATATCATCACTTTCCAGTAGCTCCTCATGAGCTAGAAATAATGGCATTAAACGAACGAAAAGGGGAGAAATGGTGGATTTCGTACGTTTTAAAGACGACAGTAATTTTCACTGTGATATGAAGCCTATTTCTACCAAATTATATTAGAATCGGATCGATCGTTTAGGAGAAGATAAACTTTATTTGCTTTGAATTTTGTAACCCTAACTCATCAAGAATCCAATATGGATGCCTCTACCCGTTCCAGGTCCAACCGCATCATCAATTCGAGGACTGACGGACAGATAACTTAAGCTATTATTATAGAGGAGGTAATTTCTATAAATGGATTCTACAATGATACTGACATGCTACAAATGCATTATCGTCTCAAGCAACAAGAAAGTGGTAAATTTTTCAAAGTAATAATTCACCCCTTCAGCAAATTTACCTTATCTCTAGAATGGTTGCTTATCTGAAGCTAATATTCCAAAGTGGTTTGGTTTGGAGAACTAAGGTCTACTTTTCGAAACACGGGGGCTAATGAGACCGGGACCTACTGCTTAAAGCCGAATCCGAAAGGCTACAAATATCCATTGCACAGTGGGTTTCGAACCCACGAACTCCGGTTCCGAAGGAAAGCACCCTAACCATTCGGTCATCGTTCCGCAATATTCCAAAGTGATAAAGAGGAAATTGGATATTAATTTAAAATTAAAGGTTAATATCTACATATAAAAAAAATATCTTGTTGTATCAGGAAATGTAGCAAATTCTTTTATTTAGTAATAATTCTGAAATTTGCTCCGTGTAACGGTAAATTTCATGCAAGGTAGAGGGATCGAGAATTTTGAAAGCCAATTTGATAGGCAATCAATTTCACGAACAATTCGTTAATTTCTTACTGTGCCAATGGATGTAACGTGAAATTTATAATTTAAACTAAAATAAAAATATTCTTATCATATTTTTCACCTGAATATTTGATCTTAGAAGATGGTAAAGAACTGATTCTAAGTTAAATTATTAACGGAAAGCTTAAGTTTTATTTAAAGTGCTGAAGATAAGTTTAATAAAAATGGATACGGTACAGGAAAAAATCCATATTTGACGCAATCTGTTATAGATGATGTGGTATCCGTGCGATTCTAGCAATCGGTCACAGATGATGAAGTATATCTTGTGGTATCCGTAATCGCTCGAATAATCTGCACATTTGAATCGGGTTAAATCATTTCTTATTTTAAATTATCTAAATATCGTTTGCATTATTTTCATACGCTTTATCGCTGAACTTAGATATGACGTGATTAACCCCTTTCCAGGTTCATTTTATTTATGTAATAATTTCAAGCTTAATCATCGATTATTTTTTGTTATTTTCATACACACACAGCTTTTTTCCCGAACTACTATGTGTCAGAAATCCATTAGACTTTGAAGTCAATTCACACTAACTATAGAAGCTTTTATCTTGAATTAAATGTTATTTACATACCTTTGCATTTACATAAATGATTATGAGCCATTACATGACTGATTGCCCAGTGTAATATTTCACAGCGCAATTAGTGACAAAATGGTAAAAGTTGCTGAATTATCGGACTAAGATAAAGGTCAAATCTTTATGGATCGATAGTGCAACACGTGTAACAGCTGGGGATATCACCCGGGGAGACAGGGAAACGGCTACGTGCAAAAAATAAAGGGTAAGAGATGAAAAAGTTCTTTTTTTATTGTTATTTTTGTTCATTTTACTTACAGGTTATTATTATGTTTTTATTATGTTATACATGTTTTTGTCTTAAACTTTTTAATGCATAGCGTCTCATTTTAGATACCGCTTAAAAAAAAAGATTCTAAATTTTTATGTTTTCTGAGAACGAGTTTTCCTTTCGAGTAATCAACCTTATAGACAATTTACAATTTTTTAAGCAATTTCTATCACTTATAAACTTTTGATTTGGATCGGCACAGAGGAATCCAATATAGATGCCTCTATCCCTTCCAGGCCCAACCACTTCATAAATTCGAGGACAGACGGACAGATAACTTAGGGAATTATAGGGAATTTTATCGGAAATTTTTATATAGGGATTTTAAGCATTTATTACAACTTTTTTTCTTTCTATGAACAATTTTAGCCCTTTAGTCTCATCGATATCCAAGTTCAATTTTTGGAATAAAAGTAAAAGCAAATGTAGGAGGCGGAAAGAAAGCAAAAGAAATGTTTTAATTTTTTTTTAAATTGAGATTTAAGGAATCACAATTCATTTAAAAAAATTGTCTCGCTTGACTTTAAGCATAATAAATACTATCCAGGTAGGTCATCTAGTAAACGCTTAACCTAAATGTAATAAAACTTTATTACGTTGTTTTTCATTTCTGTTGCATAAAGGAAAGCAATACAATTCGTCTTCTGATACAAAACATGCTAAAAAAAAAAAACCCGCGCTTTTGAACCAAATTTATTATGCGAGCATCTGAGTAGAAAAGACAATAAACTGCAAACTGTCATTTACTGGACATCTATACGAATCAATTTGTTACTAAAATTGGAAAAAAAAATACGGCCGAAACAGTGTTTAACAGTAAAAGCCCGAAAGCTGTGCCCGTAAGGCGTAAACTCCAGAAAATGAAATTTACACAGATTTATGAATGGTCTGCACATTAGTAAATTGATATAAGTTCAGCGATAAAACGCATAAAAAGAAAGCCAGAGTTGAGCTTAATCGCCTTTAATGCATTCCAGGTCCAACCACTCTCAATTGACACTATTAGCCCTCTTGTTGCAAAAAAGTAGACCGTAACACTCCAAACCAAAGCCAAACCAAATCAATTGACACTAATTGTTTCGTTCTTTCTACTGTTGCTTATTTCTCGTGACATTCGAGATAATCATTTCGGATGTTCGATAGAAGTGTTTTTAGTACATTCTTATTTATAGATAAACGATGCTTCTTTCGTAAATATAATAATCATTTCAGCTCCAATGTTCGAGAAATATTTCGACATTCTTATCTGATGAGGTTGGATCATTCTAAATCTTGGACGTCCAGATTTCAATCTCTGTACTGCGTATTTCTTGATGCATAAACAAACACACAAAACACAACAAACAGACAAACAAACAAACAAACAAAAACACACACAAGTACATTATATACATTTATATATATATATATATATATATATATATATATGTAAACCATTAATTATAAATCTCCTTGGCAAAGAGAAAGCTCAACAGCTAGCAGTCATAAAAATGCAGTCGGGCCGAAATTGAAGAGAATGGCACAAGTCTAATTGACACTTTATTCCAGAGCGGCTACAATAGACATCTTTTATACTTAACGACACACATACACAAAAAAAAAACATACTAGACGACCCGACAGATGTTGTCCTGTTTGAAAGCTGTAAATACAAAAATTATAAAATGGTTTAAAATAAATTATAAATTGTACCATTTGAAGGAAAATAAGAAAAAAATTCATTTTAAAAATACTTATGCTTTAACACATATATCACAAATAATATTAATAAAATTCCCTTGATCGCCTGTACAGGGATTCGATTGTAACTTCTCGTACCGATGTTGCGCCACACATTGCGCACAGATAGTTAGCATGAGCGTTTAGATATTATAATACTCGATAAATTATTTTTAACAAAAAACATTTTCTATTCATCCTGTGATGAGGCGATTTAGATCTGTTATATAATTGATTCATTCATACATGAAGTAAAATGTTCGGGATCTAAATCTGACCTCATCACATCTTTGTAAAGAGATAGCCATAAATTTTCTATTTCAACGGATATGTTTGTCTTGTACGGTGGTCTCGGGCGGGGTTCTGATTCCAGTCCCAGATTATAATCCCGTCTCCGTACTTGACATTTAATAAGAATGTACCTTTGTTGAGTATTTATGAGTCCCTAAGGGACAGTGCCCAATTAGAAGGGATAAGGTTTGGCACGTTGGCGGTCTCAAGGCGGGGTTGAAGCAGCCAATGAAATCCTTACAACTATCCCGATTGGAAGATTACGATCGCTTCAAATGGACGTATATCCATAGAGATAGGTATACCACTAGAAAAATATCAATATTTCAACAAAAGACTCAGGAGGAAGCCCCTGACGAGACCGAACGGATGATATATAGATTCCCTCTCCTGATCAGCCATAGATACCCTTCAACCAGAACAATATATACCAAGTGCATCCAGAAAGTAAGTTTCCTTATTTAAAAAAAAGAAAAAAAAAGAACTCACACATTCAAGCAATTTTCAACATAGCCGCCACCAGAATGGAGACACTTGTATTGTGGGATCCACTTTTGAATCCCTCTGACGTAGAACTCTGCCGTCTGTGAATGGAACCAGCCTTCCCGTCCCAGAACACCGTGCACACCCATTTCCGTACCGCAAAGCTTACTTATGAAAATTAGCATCATTAACGTCTGTTTAAATTTGGTCCTGACCGAAGATCCACTATGATGCCAATGCATTGACTGCTGCTTGATTTCCGGGGTAAAGTGCGGAATCAGAGTCGCATTGCCAGTGACGATCCTGTCGAGGAACTCGTCGCATTTTTTTAATATTAAGCTAGTCTCGGTTGCTGTCAATTTAGCTGTTATGATACCGTATCAGAGATGTCAGTGCTGCTCCTAAGCGTTGAATTTCTCAGAACCTGTGGTTAAATTTAGTACAAAAATACTTAACACAACGCAATTAAAAATAAATCACCACTATACATTTGATCACAGTTGATACTCAAATATAAAGGAGGACTACACGACATCCAATTGTGAATCTAAACCAGGATGAAAAACTACTGCCCGCGGGACAACTCCGGATTTTACTGATAGAATTTTAAGTTGCCGGTCCGAGGCATGAAAAGAAATATATTTATACATTATATATCCATTACTCTTAACTTTATTTTAAATATTACATCTGAATTTATTATAGAAGATCAGCGGTCTATTTGCTTCTTATACGTGAACAAGTGTTTTCGACTTTGAACCTTAGAAAGAATAATTTCAGAAATAGACTTACAGATGAGCATTAGCATCGTTCCTTAAAATCGGTACATCTCTCTTCGAACCTCAGTATAAGGAATTTTTAAATTAAATCGAATTTCATTCATCTCTTAACGTATTTAAACCGTTAGGTATTATATTGTGTTTAAAATTTTATAAAAAATTTATCTTCCCGCCAAATTTATTTCCTTTCGATTTTAGGGCAGCGGCCGAAAACGTTTGTCGATCCCTGATCTAAACCATCCTCGAATCGATTTAATTACAAGCACAAAATTTCGTCCAAATCAGTCCATCCGTTTAGGAATTCTATTACAAACACACTGACAGAAGAATTTTATATATGAAGATAATAGATTATGTGTAATCTCTATTAATAGAGATTACAGCAATGTTATTGAAGCAGTTTTCATTAGAATGATGACATATTTTACATATTTACATATTTATTACTGAATTAAACAGTTTTAAAACTACTACTTCTACTCATATTATGCCGAACGATGGCCGAATGGTTAGGGTGCTGGCCTTCGGAACCGGAGTTCGAGGGTTCGAGTCCGACTATAGCATGGATGTTCGTAGCCGTTCGGAATCGGCTGTAAGCAATAGGTCTCGGTCTCATTAGCCCTCGTGTTGCAAAAAGTAGACCGTAGCGCTCCAAAACCAAACCATCTACTCATATTATAACTGAAGATTTAAATTGTCTTCATTGACGACCCATAATTTCTCACCATGAATTCAAAGTTAAATTTTGCTTCATCTTTGTCTCATAAAAGGTTTCATCAATTTTAGAACAGAGTCTAAATTTCTTTTCCTGCATAGAACAATTAATTCTTACTTCAAATGCGAGAAGACTGATTAGAAAAGACGATTCAAAGAAAACGCTAATAATTACTTAATGCAAATAGCACTGATGCTCAGAGAAATTATCCTGGATAAAGTATAACACTTCATTTAAATTTGAAAGCTTCCTGACAGAGCTTAAGATGAATTTCAATGGGCGCAATGCTTTACGCAATCAAGATCACCGACCATCCCTTACAGGCGGCGGGAGAAGGAATTAGAGTTTCCAATTCGGACCACTGCTACCCCACTACTGTCCCAAGTCGGGACTTGTCCAGCAATCTTTTGAGACTCATGCTACTCATGGAGTTGGCATATGATTAATACCTCATATATCTGTTACGCACGTGCAATTGACACGTCTAATTCCATTCACTTTAAAGAGGAAAAAATAGGGAAACTTTCTGGATGCGCCTCATATTTACCTCATTAAAAGTCAGTACAAGAAATAAAGTAAAAATCAAAAGGTTTATGTAATTTTTCTAATAAAATTATTCCAGAACTGTTAAGTACACAATAAGGACCTAGTGTTAAGGTCATCACCATAAACCTGTCTTTTTACATTTCAATGTTGACACGGTGTGTGATTTGCATGGAATTATTAACTTTGGATTACACGTGCCGAACGATGGCCGAATGGTTAAGGTGAAGGCCTTCGGATTCACTCTCAATAATTTTAAATCGGCTTTAAACCGTAGGTCCCGTTCTCATTAGGTTTAGAATCACGTTGAATTCAAGGGTGCTAAGGATTTAGGGTCTTAGAATAATAGGGTGGGCCAAAATCACTTTGACAGCTGTGAAAGTTTGTTATTCTTATTTTCCAAATATATATGATCTTTTTTTAACGGAAGCTGTGTTAAATGGTTGGTTCCTAGACTTATATGAAAAGAATTTATTGTTAATACCGGTGGTAAAAGTTTCATTGCAACAAAAAATAAGGATATCCCATCCCCGGTGATATATCACGTGTACCTAATCTATTATTTAAGCCAAATATAAAAGAAAATCATTTACGTCATATCTAAGTTCAGTGATAAAAGATATTAAAATAGTGTAGACGATATTTAAATAGTTTAAAATATGAAATGATTCAATGAGATGTTTAAAGGAATGACGTCACAAAAGTAAAATATACATGCATCTACAGTACAACTCGCTTAAGTGAGGATGTAATTATCACTATTTTTACTGTAGGATATGCTCTTTTAAAGACGACAGTATTTTTTGCTATTGTGAAGACTCCCCTTTGTGATAGCAAGCGCCAAAACAGCTTATCGGAGTACACCTGTTTACTAGGACAATAGCGTGGTGTCGCAGAGTCTGGGATCTCGACAATCGGACTGAATAGACGAATACGCAACCTTAGCGTTAACGATTGCTCGGAAATTCCGTGAAGGGTCAGCCAGCGAATGTACTTCAAATGTAACTGACCCAAAAAACAGTTGGCGGGACCGTCACTGACCCCCCAGGTATAAGAAGCCTACCATTTTCTTTACACATTTAAGACAAAAATGACAACAGTATAGTATTTACTTGACTCAGGGCTTTTCGTCATTTTTTTACATAGGTGTGTTGACCTCGTGGAGGCTTTCGCGTTTTTTTTTTTACCGGAGCCAGCTTTTCGTCTTCCTCTTCACTCCTATAGGGAGCGGCAGAGTCTCGAGATACCGAATGGGAGATAAATTAGGTTTGATTGCAGAAGTGGCGAGGCAACACTGTAATTCAAAAGCCTCCCCACTTGTAAGAGATTATTAAATCTCTTGTTCATTGCTACTCCAGTTGATTTTGAACTTGTTTGCAAGGAAGTTTTACCGGCAACCGTCATTTGCAGTTCTAGATGATTTAGGAATTAACATTTCTTTGTAAATTTTATTTTCCAATTGATCTTTGACTGTGATCTATTAGTTCACGTCACCTCTCACTTGAGAATATTTATTTTCTTTGCAAAAAAACTTTCATTTTCTTGTAGGAAGTGTCTGGGAGTAGCTTTCAACGAGCAAATCTCTTAGAGCCGGCCTCACCAAAGTGGCTTAACGGTAAGCTCAGGGGGCCCACCGAACCAAGTTCAGTGGGCACGCCAAACTTGGGAGAAATTAACATTGTTGATTGTTTAAATTTATAATGAATAGCCACATAAATGGACAACTATCTATTTTTATTTAGTGTCAAACATGGCGTCCGTTCCCCGGAACTGGGATTTTACCGAATTGAGTCCCTTAAATTATGAACAATTCGGTAACGACTTAAGTGAGACCTGACCTTATATTATGCCCGCAAAGGATACCGAAATCATCGGCGCTCAAAGAGGAATACAATGCATAAGGTATGGAATCAAACAAAAGCAAGTTTTATTGAACTCATAGTATCGTGACTCGTGATTGTCTATCCAAGAAGAAAAACAACAAGCAGGGGTTCCTTAATATTGGATATGCCCTCCCCTAACTGCAATGGTTGCTTCGCACCGTCTTCGCATACTTAGAATAGGAACATATGTGATAATTTAAAGCATTCCACACATGTTCGATGGGATTTAAATCAGGTTTATCACCGTTATTAACAACAAATGGTGGATTTCGTACGTTTTAAAGACGACAGTAATTTTCACTGTGATATGAAGCCTATTTCTACCAAATTATATTAGACATTCATGACTGTGGCAAGAGAAATTCAGGTCCAACCGCTTCATCAATTCGAGGACAAACGGACAGTTAACTTAGGCTATTATTATAGAGGGGAGATTTCTAAGAAAACTTTGAAGTATCTTTGTAAATGAATTCAGCTTGATTCTACTAATATTCGGAAAGCGGTTTGGTTTGGAGAACTAAGGTCTACTTTTCGAAACACGGGGGCTAATGAGACCGGGACCTACTGCTTAAAGCCGAATCCGAAAGGCTACAAATATCCATTGCACAGTGGGTTTCGAACCCACGAACTCCGGATAAACTAACTGAATGTGTCCCAGATAATTCTCAGCCAAAAAAACAAACCATTGTTTTAGCTGCTTTATAGGGTACTTTACAGTTCTAGAACACCCTAACCATTCGGTCATCGTTCCGCAATATTCCAAAGTGATAAAGAGGAAATTGGAGTTGAACCGGGAATGGATAGAGATATTCATAATGGATTTTGGATGAGTTGGGATTAGCAGCAAATTCTTTTATTTAGTAATAATTCTGAAATTTGCTCCGTGTAACGGTAAATTTCATGCTTCAACTTATCAGTTTGTCACATAATATATAAAGTAACATCTTTTCTAGCATTATTGAACTTTTCCGTTAATTTGCTACCGGCTTGAACAGGTAATTGTTGTTATTTCGTCTTCAGAATTTGATGGTAACACATCTCCAAAATATAATTTAAACTTTTAAGTTTAAAAAAAATTAACAATTAAAAATGTAAACTTTGCCCTGAATATTTGATCTTAGAAGATGGTAAAGAACTGATTCTAAGTTAAATTATTACCTCTCTACTTATGTTTGTATTCAATATTTAACTCTCTCTCTCTCTCTCACTCTCTCTCTCTCTGTGTTTATATATATATATATATATATATATATATATATATATATATATATATATATATATATATATATATATATATATATATATATATATCCACTATATAACGTCAATAAATTTCTTTTATATTAGGCTTAACCCTTTCATTGGTCTGTCCGACTCTCCTCGAATTTACGAAGCAGTTTTAGCCTGGAATGGATAGATGCATCCATATTGAATTCTTGACGAGTTAGGGTTAGCAAAATTCAAAGCGAGTAAAATTAATATTCTCCTAAACTATCGATTCGATTCTAAAATAAATTGGTATAAATATGAGTCATATCACAGCAAAAAATACTGTTCTTTTTAAACCGTTCGAAATCCACCCCTTCCCCCTTTTTCGAGCGTTTAATGCCATTATTTCATTCTCTGTTGTCCCCGGTTAAGAGCAGACGATTAAATTTATCAATTTATCCCATAATAAATAAGTAAAAATAGCATTTTTTCTAGGATTATGACGTCATTCTTTTAACCATCTCAGAAAACGATAATTTTCTTTTATATTTGTATTAAATAATAGATTAGCTACATATGTAATAATTTCAAGCTTAATCATCGATTATTTTTTGTTGCAAGATAATTCTAAGCCTAATTTTTACCTGCCTCATAGAGTACTTTATAATAAGGCAATTTGTCGCAATGTCCCGAACTACTATAATGCCCTTCCCATTCATTTTCAAGTTTACAACAGTCAATAGACAAACAATAAACTGCCCTTCCGTTTGAAACTAAAGCCAGAATTGTCATAAATTGAGAATTTGCCCTACTGCGGGAAATCACCTTATTCTGAAACAAATTATTGAGCGTATACCAGATAATTCTCGGAGAAAAAACAAACCATTTTTTGACCTGCCTTATAGAATACTTTACAATTCTGGAAAATTAAATATTACTGATCCCGTCATATGAAGGGCTATATGCTAGTTTAACTACATCAGAAATAAGCAGATCTCAATTGAGTTTTAATTTTATAAAAACACTCAACTATTGTTTAACATCCCATAGTAGAAATATATTTGACTTTTATGAGATTTAATTCATTAACACTAGCAAAGATAATAGTATTTACTTTAGATTCATAACCACTTTTTATACATATGTTTTTCAATTAATGTTATTAAAGATGTATGACTTAAAAATTGTTTGTAAAATAAGAGATGCATGTTAAATATTTTTGCTACATAATTATTATCACAAAAGCGAAACTCTGAATTCCGTATTCGAAACCATTAAATTTTCTGCATAATAATTAAGCTTTCAATCGTCACTTTGCAAAAAAAATATATAAAACCTTTCATTAAATATCATTTCAACAATTGAAACCAACAAATTGAAAAAATATTATTACTTAGCACTCAATACCTGAATACTTAATTAATGCAATACCCAAATTGAAAAAATGTTAATTAGTGAAACTATCTCGACGTTATTCCGGACTTTTAATTTATTTTGTGATCGAAAAGGAATCGCCGAACCTATTTCATTAATTAGCTTTAATGTGGATGTTAACCATCGATGATTTTTCTTCCCTTTTCAAAATTCTCTCAATATGAATTCTCAAAAGCGGTTAATTTATTTATGGCTGTCTTTATTAAACGCGATTAAGAGAATAAAATATTTTCTGCAATAAAGATAAAACTGTTTCGTTAAAAGTGAAAGTTTAAATCGAATAGAATTAAAATTAAAAATTTTACTGATCCAATCATATGACGGGTTATATACTAGTGTATATAAATATACACTGAAGAGCCATTACATTATGACCACCCTCCATTTGTAAGAAAGAAACAAAACCACTGCACATGCGCAGGTAGGCATATAAAAAGAGGCTGTCCACTGTCATTCCAAATATACAGATAATAAAACTAATTCAAAGCATTTTTTACAGCACAAAAAAGTACAAAAAGTAAAAAGTTTTATAATCAAAACTTAATACAAATTTGTAACCGGGATCATAATGTTGATAAAAAATAAGAATATCTTTGGGTAAAGTTCTTTTACTAGGGATAAAAGACAAAGTGTCAATGGTGATTGGGGACATCAAAATCAGGAATGGCGCATTTAGTTGGGTTTTATGTGCAGTTGTTGTGAACACATATCGAAAGTGGTATATGGAGGGTGAAACGACAAGTCGCCGGCTAGTGGTGTGTCAACGACTGTCCGAAATAAAATTGAAAACAAACCAAAAAGCAATGGACGCGGGAAGAAACTGAGAAATCCGTTACTATATTGCACGGTGTAAAGCCGATAAAAAGTTCTTGACGACTTTGACTCGTCACAGAAGTCTGCAATATGGTACATGAAACCAATGTTGACCTCACCCCGCCATTGTAAGATCATGTTCAGTGTGAAATGGTGTAGTCACACTATTGCGCCGGAGACATTTTCATTTATGTTGCTTGGCGAGATAAAATTATCGACGTGGAGCTTGTTTCTCCATTTATCTAACGCTTATTGTTGCACGTTATTAGATGTTTATACTTACGGAGTATAAACTGTATAACAACTGTGCTGAAATTTATGCTTAAAGCTGACGGTAATTAAAGTAAAGAAAGTATGTTAAAATGATCACTTTATGGGATTGTTACATCGGTTAATGTTATCAGTTTCCGAACCTCACTTTAACTGGCAAAGGAATATTCACAATGTATTGAGAAGACACCCATTCTTTTCTTTTCCTTCACTCTTGTTTGAATCCGAGAATTCTATCTTTTCTACATAAGGGAATGTCGAATGAACAAACGAATTGGAATTACAATTTCCTGGAATTTTTCAGGAATAAGCACACCCTACTGGTGGTCAGTGGTTGTCAGATAATCAGAATTCAACACATTCTTATAGGAACTGAGAAGGAGCGTATTCACATTTTATGCCTTACATGCAGCTTGTTTATATAAGCCAGAATGCGAAATGATTTAAAGTTAAAAGTAAAGATCAAAAAATTTTAAATAGTTACGACAGGTTACCAAAAATAAGTCAGCGCAATTAAATTTTCTCAGCTCTATTGTGCAAATTTTTGAAAAATGTGAACTTACTAAAAGATAAACAAAATAAAAATACGAGTGTCGTAATCGTAATTTATTTAAATAATCGTAATTTATCGAATACCACACCTTTCTTGTAAAAAATGTATAAATTTAAAAATGGGAATTCCTTCTAAATAATCACTTAAGGAAAAAACATAAAATATTAAAATTCAAAGACAGATAATAAAACTAATTCAAAGCTTTTTACACTAATTACAAAAAATAAAAAGTTTTATAATCAAAACTTAAGTAATACAAATTTGTAACCGTGAGCATTATGTTGATAAAAAATAAAAATATATTTCATTAAAATTCTTTTACTAGCAATAAAAGACAAAGTGGCAATGATATGAAAAACCTTATGGTTGTTATTTTATCAAGAAAAAATTTGTTTTTATTTCAATATAAAATACAAATAGTTGGTTAAAAAATGAGGCGTTGCCGATTGACTATAAACCTTTTTTTAAACTTGAAACTACAATTAAAACAAAATATGATATTTTCTAGGGGAAACTTTTATAAAAATAAAGAGGAAAATAAGTATTTTTTTCATTTATTTATATCAAAGAAAGCAAAAGAAATGTTTTAATTTTTTTTTAAATTGAGATTTAAGGACTGGCAACAATAGTAAGTGCCATAAATGACTCGGTCACTAAATAGTAAAACTTTTTATGAAAAAATATGCGCTATATACCAATAAATGTGGTATATATATGAATATAATTAAGCATAATAAAAATAATCTTTCGGGTAAGCGATTACGATTTATTGCAGAAAAGAATAACCAATCGATGAGCTATGCCTCCCGTAACACTGACTCACGATTAAAAACTGGATTAAAATTTTAAACGTCTCCAAATTAAAACAGCATGTAACGACTGTCCCTAAGAACAATTTAAGAATCGGATCGGCAAACGCAAATTCCATATTTCATACCCAGCAGTTGTTTATCGCGCTTAACCTAAATGTAATAAAACTTTATTACGTTGTTTTTCATTTCTGTTGCATAAAGGAAAGCAATATCTCCAAACATAAAAATTATTTATTTCTTGCATTTTAAAAATTATCCGTAAAAATAATCCCGAAACCCTTCGCCGTATTTCACTGCAGAATGTCGTTCCAAGGCATTATAAAATTTAATATATTTTCGAACTGCAGCATGAGGGCTGAAAAGGATTTTATATTTAATTTTATTTTTTCCTCAGTGAAATTGAATACCGATGCTTTTTATGATTCAGTGGAAAGTAATACATTTATTATGCGAGCATCTTATCTCTAAATAAAATATTTGCATTTTTCGTGATCAACAATGTCTATATTTTGTGTTTTACTCCTTTTTTTCTAAGGAAAAGAATTTTCCTTCTTTTTCGAATCTTCTTCCAATAACATTATTGGCTGCGAAATGTACCATGTTAGAGAACGGCATGAGTGAAAAACATGATCCCTAACATATTGTAACTATTCAAAGACAGATAATAAAACTAATTCAAAGCATTTTTACACAAAGTACAAAAAGTAAAAAGTTTTATAATCAAAACTTAAGTAATACAAATTTGTAACCGGGATCATTATGTTGATAAAAAATAAGAATATATAAGTTCTTTTATTAGGCATAAAAGACAAAGTGGCAATGATACTAAGGGAATTTGAAATTGGAATTGTCTTCGAGAAGAACAGTAGGGTACTTACTGGAGAAGAAGCATATTTTTGCCGCTAAATAGGGCATATTTGTTGCAAAATTACTTGAAACTAGCTGGCAAGAAAGAATTAAATGGGGCTTTAACCTCTTTTTAAGTTAAGTTTATTAACGTTATAACGGTATATCTATTTAAAGCCAAATATTTCTCAAGATTACAGATTTGTTAATATCTCTACATAACATATTAAACTTTATGAGCTCTCTGAGAGCGAAAGATTTAATGCGGCTATTTAAAACGTCAACCTCAGAACAAATGCGTAAAAAGAATTTATGGATAAAAGATGTTTATTTATCATGTTCAGTGTGAAATGGTGTAGTCACACTATTGCGTCTCAGACATTTTCATTTATGTTGCTTGGCGAGATAAAATTATAGACGTTGCGCTTGTTTATCCATTTATTTAACGCTTATTGTTATGTTGTCACGTTATTAGATGTTTATACTTACAGAGTATAAACTGTATAACAACTGTTCTGAAATTTATGATTATTTCTATGCGTGCTTTGTTTATAACAACGTGGCATAAAACACTCCAATAATTCAATTTGATTGCTGAATTCTACAATGTTCTTAATTTCATGACTATGAACATTTCACATCAAAAGAGAGGCTGCCTATTAAACAGCGTTAGTATGGAATAATTCTATTAAAAGAGACGTAACGGAAAAAGCAGCTGATTTCTGGAACTTCGATAAAGATCAAATCGTTATGACTGGGAAGGTAGGAACGACAATGTAAAAAACGGCACGTTTTAGTGAGCTGTTCACGTGTAGTTGTTGTGATCACATATTGAGGGTTTAACCCTCCGAGTGGAACACATCAAGGGAGAAAGTCTCCAAAAACACGCTAAAGGTTTACTGTGTCAGTGGTCAAAGCATTCTATGATTTTTTACTTCACCCTTCGTCGACTAGACTGGAATACGGGAAACCCACCCTCGTTATTGTTCTTTTACTTCCGGTTATAAATAGACATATAAATTGATATTATAGATTTTAATTTTTAATGCACATAAAACTCGTCAAGTCTCGAAGATCGTCCCATAAGAAATAATGGATTCTAAAAGTATAAATAAAAATATTCTTTGAGAGACTTATTTATATTTGTTACGAAAGCTACGTTATATTTGTGACGATACTTCTGTTAGCGCAAATGAAATACTTCGAAATAGAGATTTACGAAGCCATGAAAAAGTATCAGCGTCTTTGTGCCTCAGGGGGAAGGGGTGCATCCCTCAATAAATGTCAGTCAAAGAGGGGTGCAGTAACTAAACAATCGACCTGACCTGGGGGAAAGCACTGGCAGAAATGTACATTACATCCATTTTCGGAGCGGTTTTGGAGGTCGAAAATTGTACTTGACAACCGCTTTGAAGACATCATCTGTCTGGCGGAATTTTACGTGAGAACCACTTAGAGGGTTAAAGTTTGGTTTGGAATGCTACAGTCTACTTTTTCAACACGAGGGCTAATGAGACCGGGGCCTACAGCTTAAAGTCGATTCCGAATGGCTACGAACATCCATGCCACAGTGGGATTCGAACAAGAAAGAGGAAGGGACAAGGTTGAAATAATAAAAATATCAAAAATCTAAAAAGATGAGAGATTGATGCGGGGGTCCCAGAGATTGGTTCGGAGGTCCCAAAAGAAGGTGTTCGAAAGTCGGGAGTCCAGTCAAGTCCAACGGAAGAGATTCGTGAGACCAGAGGAGAAGGTGCTCGATAATCGAGACTAGGAGAGTCCAGCCAAGTCCGACAGGAAGTGTTCCTGCACCAAATAGTACGGCCGCACCCCTTACCAATCGGCCATCGTTCGTCACTTCGATAAAAATAAAACTATAAATATATTCAACAATATGTGCAAATAGAAGCTAGGAACAAAATTTTAGTATACATAGAATAAAAAATACAATGCTTAATAAACTAATTAACAACTGCAAATATGGCATTGTGTGTTCCGGGCCCAACATTTTAGACCCACAAAGGTACCCCAAATTTACATACATTTTTGAAATTGAGATTAGGTCCTCTATCTAAACAAAATGGCAACGATATAAAGAGAATTTAAGATTGGACATTTGCCAGTTTAGTATTTATAGAATATAAACTTTATGAGCGCTTATGATTTAAGGCAGCAATTTAAAACGTCAACCTTAGAACAAATGTGTTCAGAGCCATAAAAAGAATTTATGGATGAGAGGCGTTTATTTATCATGTTCAGTGCAAAATGATGTAGTCAGACGATATCCTACTGCGCCACAGACGTTTATTTTTTATTTGCGAGTGAAAGTTGTAGTTTTTCTCAATTACCATATTGTTGGGATATTATTAGATGTTTATACTTTAAGAGGTCAAAGCACATAACAGCTCTCTAAATTATATCTTAAAAACTGCTGGATTATGAATGGCTGTAAATTTTCGAATCATTGCTTTTAAACAAGTGTTACAAAATTTCTTAAGTATTAAAAAATTTGTCAGAAATAATTTAAAGATGTTGAACTACTTCATTAGCATTAGCATTGTTTGTTGATGTATATATATGTATATATATGTTAATAAATTTTTGAATCCTGTTTATTTTTATATTTATGTCTGTAGTGCTGAGAACTATCTGGTTCACTCTCCTTTTTTGCGAACAAACTGATTCGAGATATTTCCTTCTCCTTATTTCCCATCTTCTCTAAACGGAACTTACACTTGTAATTAATTACAAATTTAATCTTTTGAGACTCGTACTACTCATGGAGTTAAAGTCATTGTAATTGCTTTTGATTATTGTTTGCCAGTAAAACGTTTTGGAAATTTCCGGAAGAAAAGCATAATATTTTGCTTTCTGTTTATTAATTCAGACTAGCATTATAGCCCATCATATGACGGGATTAGTAAAATGTTTAATAATATATATAAATTAAAAGTTAGATATCAGGTAAAAATCGTTTGTTTTTTGGCTGAGAACTATCTGGGATTCTATTTATCGTCATACTCCTCTAGAGTCTCCCGATCCTGTAATGCAGTTTAGAATCACGTTGAATTCATTTAATCAAACCGTGTGGTTATGTATAATAAACAAACACACAAAAGAACAAACTTCTTAATGAAATAATGGCATTAAATTGTGGAAAAGGGGTAAGGGTTGCATTTCGAACGTTTTAAACAAGGCAGTATTTTTTGCTTTGATATGGAGCATATTTATACCAATTCATTTTAGAATCGTATCGATAGTTTACGAGAAGCAAAACTTTATTCGCTTTGAATGGATGCCTCTATCATATTCCAGGTCCAACCGTTTCCTAAATTGGAGGACAGACGTAAAGATAACTTAAAATTATTATTATATAGGGGATTTAATACTGGTGTTAAATAAATGAAACAAGGGAAAAAAAAACAAAGTAGATAACCCATTGCACTATATCCTGCAGTATAACTGTTTTTCTAAGGGAACACTTTATAAAATTTTAATTGTGATAACGGGAAACGGTGTATGCGTGCGTAATATTTTGACATTAGAAAACAACCGAAAATTGGTATAATAGTAATTTTTGTTTTATTATTAAAAATACAAAATTTGAGAAAGTCCACAAACAAATAGCTGTTATATTTTTTTGTATAGAGCTGTATTTTGTATGGTGTACATGTTCTGTGTGACTGTTTTTCAATACACTTGGCAAGAAAGACATCTTAGCTATATGCTTAAGCATGGCGGCAAAACACTTACTCGTTTAGCACCACCCGAACAGTACGTGTAGCTTAAAGAATGCTTCTAGTTTGCTCTCCCTGTGCCTTCGTAATAAGGAAGCAGATATCAAGCAAACTCCAGGCTTACTCTCCCACCTACTGAAGGACAGTTTTGAATTTGTAGAATCATGAACCTATTTTACCTTTTGATTGAGCTATTATTGGTGGCCTATCCAATAATAACTCAGCGGATTTTGGGAGGATCGACCCTTGAATTCAAAACCCTCCAATTATGAGATAGATGATACCTCGGCCATGTCAACTGTTACGTACGACAACTGTTACGTACACAGGCCTGGTGCAGTATTATGCTTTTCTCTTGTCGTCTTACCCGTGTTGTGTAGAGCAGACCATGAATTCTACAGGGTATCTGAACATCATTGCGGACCGTTGTACCCTTACATTCCTCTGTTTTTCACTGGAAATGGAATGTTCCAACAGGACAGGCCTGTGTCACAAGGCTAAAATTTTGAGGAGTTCCGAGAACATGATGCTGAATTCCAGTTAATGTCCTGCCTGGATCTCAATCCGATAGAACACATTTGGGATGTCATGGGTGGCAGACCCTCGAACGCAAAACCGCCCATTAGCAATACCTCGGATTTGCGTACCGTTGCTTAAAAATCTGGAAAAAGAATTTTATTCAAAGGAATTCAACAGCAAAAATTGTTACAACACTTATTCTTTGATTATTTTAATAAAATATTTTCGTAAAATAAATTGCCGGAATTGTAAAGAGCTGTTCTTCATTATGGAGTTCGTGGGTTCGAAACCCGCTGCTCTCATGGAATATATGTATCCCGGATCGGCTTTAAGCAGTAGGTCCGGTTTAGTTAGTCCTCGTGAGCAAACAGTAAAAAATTAAAAGTTAGATATTTATTAGTCCGCGAAATAGACGGAATTAAATAAATATTTACACGGAATTTTAAATCCTAATCGATGATTAAATTTAAAACTATCACGTATGCCACAAGTCCTTGGTAGATGACCAGAGACAGATTGTACCAGATGTTTAAGCAAAGGTTACTGCTAGAAAAGATTGTTATTTTTACCTCTTTAGATGGAGATCCAGCCAGGACATTAACTGGAATTCAGCATCATGTTCCTGTAAATGGATAAATTGAATCGCTGGCTCTTAACCGGGGAAAATAGGGCCCGAAATAATGGCATTAAACTCTCGAAAAGGAGGGAGGGGTTGGATTTCGAACGTTTTAAAGACGACAGTATTTTTTGCTGTGATATGAAGCCTATTTATACCAATTTAATTTAGAATCGGATCAATAGTTTAGGAGGAGATAAACATGACTCTCTTTGAATTTTGCTAACTATGGAAGCCTCTATCCATTCCAGGTCCAACCGCTTCATAAATTGGAGGACAGACGTACAGATAACTTAAGCTATTATTATATAGGGGATATGAAAGTGATAAAAGCAGAAATTCGTTGGAGAAGATTACACCGATGTTGCTTTTACTTCAAATGCAACATCGGTGTATAGTGATCTCTTGTTTTTTGTGGTTAATGGGCACCAGAACTTACCGCGAAAATTGAAAAACCGCGAGTTAGGATTTGTTCCTAGGAATTTTCGTGTATGCGGGTACCCGAATGTTTTAAATATGGAAACAGTATTTATACTTTACACATTTAAGACAAAAATGACAACAGTATACGTATTTACTTAAACGTGTCAGTGCTCATTAATAAGATTAATTACAAAACCTTCTAGAGTAATAAACATTCATCAACATTGCTTTCTGACAGAGGCGAAGAGTCTTGTGTTGGTAGCGAAGGAAATGCTCTCGCTCGACTCATAGAAGTTTTAGGCTCACTCGATGACTCTTCTGCTGGAGGCGCTCACCCTAGAGCCAGGGGGCTTTACCTCGGAGAGAAACAGGGTGAAGGGTAGTTGTTGTCTTTTGTTTTTCCTTTTCCTTCAAAATTCCCCTGTACAAGGACATAACTCCGTCAACGCGATTGCTGTACTCTACAACTCGAACCCTATTGCCGTCAATGTCTGGTGCAAATACTTGCCTTGTTGCACAATTGTTGCAGATTCTCCAAGGTAAGGCCACGCTTATCAGTTTGTTCTTCGTCTTCCTCTTCATTTTCTTCCTCACCTACAGACTTTGTCCTCTCAAGAGTGTCTGTGTCTGAGTCAACTCATCTCTTTGTTGGACATGTAGGGATTTTTCTCTCTCACGCATCAACATGAAACAACGCTCCTTTCCGCAATATGGCTGCCGACATGGTTGCATTTTTTTCGTTTATATTTTTTGATGAATATTTCGGAAAACCCTGCGAAACACTGAAGCCACGAAACATGAAGCGCAAGAATGATTCTTCAGACTCTCCAGCAGCAGTTAATACCACTTCCACCTGATCACGTGATTTCTACGTCATCCAGGCGAGTAATGACAATATAAGCTTGTTGATTTTTTAACCCTTTCGTACCCACAATAGCCCTCGATAACTAAGTCCTCTGGATTCCAAAATAGCAAAAGCCATCTGAGAAAATGTCTTCCAGTAAACATCCAATATTTGACAAAGTTTTTCTCTGACGTTTTTACAAAACGCTGAAAAACACTACTTGTCCCTGGAAAAGCTTGAAACATTTCATTGCTGCTCCAATTGATTTTGAACTTGTTTGCAAATATTAACAGGTTAATCGCACAGCATGAAATTTATTAGTCCTATCAGGCCTGGGCAGCAGTCAAGATTTTATTTTCCAATTGGCTGAAGAGTTAAGAAGTAAATATAGATAAGAAGTAGAGAACACTTCTAATTCGTGCAGAAATTCGTGCTACTGACGCACGGAAGAATTGTCAAGTTCGACAATCATGCAAATGTAACAGACGTAGAAACCATTGTGCTCAATGGAATAGAAATGTTTGCAAAAAATTGGTTTCAAAAATTTTATTTGATTTTATATGTAAATATGTTTTTTGTGAATTTTTCGATAATAAACATTTCATTTAAATTGATTTGGAACTATTTTCTTTGCAAAAAACTTTCATTTTCTTGTAGGAGTCAAATGGGCTCACTTCAGTAAAAATAGGTATAGGATCAACATCCGTAAATCTAGTGTTAAAGATAAAAAAAGCCCTTTATGGCACGTTTTTCTCAAATATGTTCCACATGCAAGGGGTTAAGGAAGGATTAGAAGCAAAATCATCATCAACGAAATTCAATTAGGTTTTAGTTTGTTCGGACTATAACAAACTTCCATAAAATTGAAAGCAAATGACTAGTTTGACAAATATATACATTATGTTTTTATGAGAGTAGGTGCTATAAACTTACAGATTTAAAAAGCATTAGCTCTCATTAGCCATCATTAGCATTAGCGGAGTTCGAACCTACAAGTATCCCTATTGCAAAGGTTTTTGATTACATTTTCTATATCAAGGATACATTACCTATATAATAATAGCCTAAGTTGTCTGTCCGTCTGTCCTCTTGACACATAATGTTCCAGATTATGGTTCTTAATGATAAGCGAATTATTCACTTCATCTGCAAATATGATACGTGTCAACTCCGCATTTATAATTTTTGCTAAGTTTACTCAACGTAGAAATAGACGAGTTTGGACCTAGAATGGATAGAGGCATCCATATTGGAATTTTTGATGAGTTAGGATAACGCTCGAAATCCACCCCTTTCCCTCTTTCGAGCCCTATTTTCCCTGGTTAGGAACAGGCGATGAAATTTATCAATTAGTCGCATAATAAATAGGTAAAAATAACATTTTTTTTCTATCATTATGACCTTATTCCTTTAATCATCTCATTTAATCATTTGTTATTTTAAATTATTTAAATATCGTCTGCATTATTTTCATACGTTTAGGTATGACATCAATAATTTTCTTTTATATTTGGCTTAAACAAATTATTTCAAAAATACTTGACCCCCACTACGCATACAGTCATCACAAACGTTAGATGAACTTAAAATTCCCATATCACGTGTACGGGGATTCGATACTGGGAGTTTTCGTAAATTGAAACTTTGATTATTTTTTGTGGCAATGAAAATTTTATCACCGTTATTAACAACAAATTCTGTCTACCTCTAGAGTGTAGTGTAAAGTATAGTTTCATTCCATTATTTATACACCCTGGAGGTAGATAGAATTTTTTGTTAATACCGGCGATAAAATTTTCGTTGGGGAAAAACTTACAGATTACTTCGACGTAGCTAATTAAAGTTATCACATAAGTACCTAATCTATTATTTAAAGCCAAATATGAAAGAAAATTATTGACGTCATATCTAAGTTCAGTGATTAAACATAGAAATAATGCAGACGATATTTAAATAATTTTAAATAACAAATTATTAAATGAGATGGTTAAAGGAATGACATTATAATGATAAGTGATAAAACGTATTTAAATAATGCAGACGATAATATTTAAATAATTTAAAATAAGAAACATTAAATGAGATGAAATGACATAATGAACTGCATTCACATAATCGGGAGACTTTAGAGGAGTATGAAGGAGAAAATTAAAAATTTTACTGATCCCGTCATATGACGGGATATATGCGAGTTTTATTTTATTTTTCAACTGATTTAGTTGTTGTAGCGGTTGAACCTGGAATGGATAGAGATATTCATAATGGATTTTTGATGAGTTGGGATTAGCAACGATCGAAATCCATTTCTTCCTCCTTTTTCGAGCTTTTAGTGCCATTATTTGAAGCCTTATTTTCCCCGGTTAAGAGCACGTGTTTCAACTTATCAGTTTGTCACATAATATATAAAAGTAACATCTTTTCTAGCATTATGACATCATTCCTCTAAACATCTCATTTAATCATTTTTTATTATTAATGATTTAAATATCGCCTGCATTATATTCATACGTTTGATCACTGAACTTAGATGTGACGTCAATAATTTTCTTTTATATTTGGCTTAAATAATAGATTAGTTACATATGTGATAATTTTACATTGAATCATCGATTATTTTTTGTTGCAATGGACATTTTATCGCCGGTATTAACAACGAAATTCTATCTACCTCAGGGGGCAATGCAAATGAGAGTTTCTTTACTTTCATTTATTACTGTGGCAAAAAAACATTTTGGGGAAGATTTTTACGATAATTTCGACGTAGCTAAAAAAAACTTTGAATTATCTTTCTAAAAGAATTCAGCATGATTCTAAACTGCATTCATAGTATCGGGACACTTTAGTGGAGTATGAAGATCAACAAATGATTGAGCGTGCACCAGATAATTCTCAGCCTAAAAACAATTCATTTTTTATCTGCCTCATACGGTACTTTATCACTGAATGTATACGTTTTATCACGGAAATTAGATATGACGTCAATAAATTTCTTTTATATTAGGCTTAACCCTTTCATTGGCCATTTATTTCTCCCGCCACGTTTCCAAACTTTCAAAACAGAGCGACTAATTTTATTCAATCGATCGAACAATTGAAGACAGAGCAAAACTGAAGCGGTAATCAGTCTTACCGTCGTTTCAATAACAAGACCAATATGTTATAATGGGTTTTGCACTTCCCACAGGTGTATTTTGTAAGATCGTGTAGGTGGGAAGTAATTTTCCTACGGCCCTCGAAAGAGTTAAAGAATAGAATAGGTACATGTGATAATTTTAAATTTAATCATCGATTATTTTTGTTGCAATGAAAATTTTATCACCCGAATTAACAACAAACTCTGTCTACCACCAGAATGTAGTGAAAATGATAATTCCATTCATTTACTTTCATAAATTCTTTACTTCCATGAATTGCTGTGGCAAACAAAATTAGGTAGAACTGAACGATCATTTCGACGTAGCTAAGAAAACTTTGAAATATCTTTGTAAATGAGTTCGACGTGATTCTAAACTGCATTCACTGTATCGGGAGACTTTAAAGGAGTATGACGATAAACAAAATATTGAGCGTGTACCAGATCATTCTCGGCCAAAAAACAAACCATTTTTTTACCTGCCTCATAGGGTACTTTACAATTCTAAAAAAAATGAAAATTTCAATCATCCAGTCATATGACGGGCTATCGATAACTCTGCTGTCCATCCTATCACGTAATATGATAAGATAAATTAAAGTTGGCAACTAACATGCGGTCAGTAAAGATAAACAAATTATTGAGCGTGTATCAGATAGTTCTCAGACAAAAAACAAACCATTTTTATTGACCTGCCTTATAGGGTACTTTACAATTCTGGAAAATTAAAAATTTTTACTGATACCGTCATATGAAGGGCTATATACTAGTTTAACTACATCAGAAATAAGCAGATCTCATAACTGAGTTTTTATTTTATAAAAACACTCAACTATTGTTTAACATCCCATAGTAGAAATATATTTGACTTTTATGAGATTTAATTCATTAACACTAGCAAAGATAATAGTATTTACTTTAGATTCATAACCACTTTTTATACATATGTTTTTCAATTAATGTTATTAAAGATGTATGACTTAAAAATTGTTTGTAAAATAAGAGATGCATGTTAAATATTTTTGCTACATAATTATTATCACAAAAGCGAAACTCTGAATTCCGTATTCGAAACCATTAAATTTTCTGCATAATAATTAAGCTTTCAATCGTCACTTTGCAAAAAAAATATATAAAACCTTTCATTAAATATCATTTCAACAATTGAAACCAACAAATTGAAAAAATATTATTACTTAGCACTCAATACCTGAATACTTAATTAATGCAATACCCAAATTGAAAAATAGTTAATTAGTGAAAACTATCTCGACATTATTCCGGACTTTTAATTTATTTTTGTGATCGAAAAGGAATCGCCGAACCTATTTCATTAATTAGCTCTTAATGTGGATGTTAACCATCGATTGATTTTTCTTCCCTTTTCAAAATTCTCTCAATATGAATTCTCAAAAGCGGTTAATTTATTTATGGCTGTCTTTATTAAACGCGATTAAGAGAATAAAATATTTTCTGCAATAAAGATAAAACTGTTTCGTTAAAAGTGAAAGTTTAAATCGAATAGAATTATTTAACTTTCTCGATTCTAAGGATTAGAGTAAACAGTAAATTAACAATTTTATAGTTTGGACCTTGTATGCCAGAAATGTATTTCAGTCGTTCATGTGAAAAGCACCCTGTTTATGTCCTTTACTTATGAAAGCTTCAATTTAGTTAAAAGTGAAAGTTAAAATTCAATAGAATGGTGAACTTCAATTTAGAAGTTCTAAAAATTACACTAAACTGTATATAAACAATTGTATACAGTTTGGTTTGGAGTGCTACGGTCTACTTTTTGGAACACAAGGGCTAATGAGACCGGGACCTATAGCTTAAAGCCGATTCCGAACGGCTACGAACATCCATGCCACAGTGGAATTTAAACCCACGAACACCGGTACCGAATGCCAGCATCCTCACCAATCGGTCATCGTTCGGCTGTATACAGTTTAGGTCTAGTACATCCGAAATGTACATTAATTCTTCATATAAGAAAGGGACCTTTTATGTATCTGTCTTTTGAAAGTGTGAATTCAATTTAAAGCAAAAGTTCAATTCCATAGAATGGTGTTGTTTAACTTTCTCAATTCTAAGGATTAGAGTAAACAGTAAATTAATAATTTTATACTGTTTGGATCTATTACGCAAGAAATGTATTTCAACTGTTCATGTGAAAAACACCCTGTTTATGTCCTTGTCTTATGAAAGTTTCAATTTCTATCTATATATTTGTTTATATATTTCAACATAAAATATTGTAACTCTTCAAAGACAGATAATAAAACTAATTCAAAGCATTTTTACAAAAAAAGCACAAAAAAGTACAAAAAGTAAAAAGTTTTATAATCAAAACTTAATACAAATTTGTAACCGGGATCATAATGTTGATAAAAAATAAGAATATCTTTGGGTAAAGTTCTTTTATTAGGGATAAAAGACAAAGTGTCAATGATATGAAAAACCTTATGGTCGTAAAAAATATAATGCTTAATAAACAAATATATAATAAGAAATATATAAATATATATTTCTATTTATATATTTGTTTATATATTTCAATATAAAATACAAATAGTTGGTTAAAAAATGAAATAATTTTCGATCTATTGAGATTGAACTGAATAACTCAATGGACGCGCCAAACGCCCGCTCCCGGTACAATTCCGCTGCGAAATGTACCAGCACACAATGGGTTAATTTGTGATATACGGTTATTTAAATCTTATTTAGACCAGAACTTTCTTGGATAAGTGTATAAATTAAAAATGGAAATTCCTTCTAAATAATCACCTAGGGATAAAAAAAATATTGTAACTATTCAAAGACAGATAATAAAAATAATGCAAAGCAGTTTTACACGAAAGTACAAAATGTAAAAAGTTTTATAATCAAAACTTAAGTAATACAAATTTGTAACCGGGAGCATTATGTTGATAAAAAATAAGAATATATTTCGGTAAAATTCTTTTACTAGGGATAAAAGACAAAGTGGCAATGATATGAAGTGGATTTGAAATTGGAATTTTGCCAGTTTCGTATTTGTAGATATTAAACTTTATGAGCTATCTGAGAGCGAAAGATTTAATGCGGCTATTTAAAACGTCAACCTCAGAACAAATGCGAAAAAGAATTTATAGATAAAAGATGTTTATTTATCATGTTCAGTGTGAAATAGTGTAGTCACACTATTGAGCCTGAGACATTTTCATTTATGTTGCTTGGCGAGATAAAATTATAGACGTTGCGCTTGTTTCTCCATTTATCTAACGCTTATTGTTGCACGTTATTAGATGTTTATACTTACGGAGTATAAACTGTATGACAACTGTGCTGAAATTTATGCTTAAAGCTGACGGTAATTAAAGTAAAGAAAGTATGTTAAAATGATCGCTTTATGGGATCGTTACATCGGTTAATGTTATCAGTTTTCGAACCTCATTTTAACTGGCAAAGGAATATTCACAATGTATTGAGAAGACACCCATTCTTTTCTTTTCCTTCACTCTTGTTTGAATCCGAGAATTCTATCTTTTCTACATAAGGAAATGTTGAATAAAGAAACGAATTGGAATTACAGTTTCCTGGAATTTTTCAGGAATAAGCACAACCTACTGGTGGTTAGTGGTTGTCAGAACATCAGAATTCAACACATTTTTATAGGAACTGAGAAGGAGCGTATTCACATTTTATGCCTTACATGTAGCTTGTCGATAGGGAAGCCAGAAAGCGAAATGATTTAACAACATTAAAACAAAAGATCGAAATTTTAAATAGTTACGACAGGTTACCAAAAATAAGTCAGCGCAATTCAACATTTCTCAACCTCTACTGTGCAAAAATTTTGAAAATCAAATGAACTTACTAAAAGATATAAACAAAATGAAAATACGGAGTGTCGTAATCGTAATTTATTCATACATAATCGTAATTTATCGAAGAAAATACCTTTCTTGTAAAAATGTATAAATTTAAAAACGGAAATTCCTTCTAAATAATCACTTAAGGAAAAAACACAAAATATTGAAACTCCTCAAAGACAGATAATAAAACTAATTCAAAGCATTTTTACACTAAATTACAAAAAATAAAAAGTTTTATAATCAAAACTTAAGTAATACAAATTTGTAACCGTGAGCATTATGTTGATAAAAAATAAAAATATATTTCATTAAAATTCTTTTACTAGCAATAAAAGACAAAGTGGCAATGATATGAAAAACCTTATGGTTGTTACTTATATATTTATATATTTGTTTATATATTTCAATATAAAATAATAATAGTTGGTTAAAAAATGAAATAATTTTCGACCTATCGAGATTTAACTGAATAACTAAATGGACGCGCCAAACTGCAGCTCCCGGTACAATTCCGCTGCGAAATGTACCAGCACACAATGTGTTAATGTGTGATATACGGTTATTTAAATGCCGTTATTTAGAGCAGAGTTTTTCTTCGATAAATATATAAATTTAAAAATGGAAATTCCCTTCTTAGTAACCACCTTAAGGAAGAAATACCACACATTATTGTAGATGGCTTGATTGGTTAGGGTGCTGCCGTTCGGTACCGGAGTTGGTGGATCGAATTCCACAGTGGCATGGATGTTCGTAGCCGTTCGGAATCGACCTTAAAAAGAAGAAAGCTGAGTAGGTCCCGGGTCTCATTAAGCACTCGTGTTGACAAATCTTTTAAGTTGGAACCGTAGCTCATGTTCAAACCAAAACTAACATATTGTAACTATTCAAAAGACTGATAATATTAAATAATTCAAAGCATTTTTCACGAAAGTACAAAAAAAGTAAAAAAAAAGTTTTTATAATCAAAACTTAAGTAATACAATTTGTTAACGGGGAGCATTATGTTGATTTGAATATATTTCATTAACTTTTATAGCGGGATCCATTATGTAAATCCTTGTCACTTTATATTTTAAATTTTGTTTATATATTTCAATAAGAATATATTTAAAAATGAAGTATTTTAAGTTCTTTTACTAGGGACGTCCGCTCCCGGTAAAAGACAAAGTGGCATAAATTGTATAAATTTAAAAATGGGGAATTCCTTCTAAATTAAATAAGAAGGCAGCACAAAAATATGAGCTAGCAAGATATAAAACTATTGCATTTTTACAAAAATTGGTAAAAAAGTTTTTTTGCTTAAGTAATACAGTTTACCGGTATTTGTAAAAAAGATATTAAACTTTATGAGCTCTCTGAAGAAAGTCTTACTACTTAATTGCGGCTATTTAAAATTTAACCTCAGAAACAAATGCGTAAAAAAGAATATAATTAGATGTTATAAAAATGATATTTATCATTATGTGAAATGGTGTATGTCACACTATTGCCAAATTTTTATGTTGTTTTTAAAAATTCTGTTTTTATCTACCAATTATTACATATGTTATAAACACGTTATTAGATGTTTATACTCATTATAAATTTTATTCAACTGTGCTAATATTTCTTAAAGCTCCCGGTAATTAAAGTATAAGAAAGTATGTTAATATAATCATAACTTTATGGGATCGTAACTATTAATGTTATACAGTTTTCGAACCTGTCTTATGAAAAGAAATATTCACAAATTCATCTAAACTCTTGTCTCCATAAGAATTGTTTTTGTGATTAATTATTCTAATATATCGGTATTAATGTGAATAAGATTCAGACATGACTTACAATATTTCTCTGTGATGCAATACTTCTAATCTTAGCCAGATGATAATTGTAAGTATATGTGACGAATTTTATGACTCACCATTATCAGCCTACTTAATGTCATCGGTATTTAAAAGTGTGATTCTTCTCTCATTGTCGAGACAAAATAATTTCTATATTGTTACGACAATTCATGAAAGTATGTGTGTTTTACTATTACCACTAATCAACAAGAACGTTGACTAGTAATCATATTCACAATACTATATTGTGGGACACAATATTTATGTCATAAATACACTTATCTGAGATAATCACCGTATGACCAACTTGAAATACTAAAATGTATTTTACAAATAAAATCAAAATCGCTTTTAAAAATATTCATACCGTCATAATCTAACTTAATAAAATCTATGTAAACATTATTTGTTGAGTAGAAAAATAAAGTCATCCTTCACTTCTCTTATCAAGTGAAAACCATCTATGTATGTCTAAAATGTGTCAATACTCTGTTTTTTATATACAATATAGGAAATAACATGTGTATAAATCTTGAAAAACGGTCATTAGTGTTGTACATCTCTCATTGTCTTATAGTCTGAGTTTACTGCCTTATTTCGTACTAGGTATATTTCTCGAAACACATGTAATAAACAGGATATAAAATCAATGATAAATAATTTTCGCTAATCTACCCAAATTACTGAGTGTCTAGGCCAAAAGAACATTGTGACTCGATAATGCAACTCCTGTGGCGACTCATTCCGTATCGATGCCCACTCTGTACCAGAAGACTGTATCGAACCAATATTAATCTGTGTCGTTTAAATTCACTGTGTAATCTCATACACCCTTGTGTGGCAAAAAGTGCATACAATGTAAAACTACATATACAATTCCTTTAAGACAGTTAATACCTATCTCAATCAATTTAGCTATAAAGTACATACTAAAAATATAAAATACTCATTTCTAAAAAATCAAAAACTTAAGTATACAAATTATACCTCATTATGTTTAAGTCACTCTTTGTTATATATAAAATATACTATTTAATATTAAAAGTAGAAATTGGGCAATGATTTTAATTTATTAATGTATTTATATAGTTTGTGCCATATATTGTCATTAAATACCTGTTCAATCTATTTAAACCATCTAATGTTGTTCTGTGATATATCTAACCGATAAACAAATCATTGCAGATTAAATCCCCTCTACTCATAATGTACATCAGTGTCTCCTTACACCCGTTATGATCGTTTATGCACATCCACCTCTACTCCACTAATCACTGTTATCATGTGTGTTAATATATTCTCTATTTATATACTATTAGAGCAAATGATATGATATACTTAATGTCCATTTTTTTCAAAATACAACATATCCTGTGTGCTGTATATCAAGTTTTATCTCACCACCTAGTAATACCAATAGTACCCTCACCTCCCACCATGCTTCCCCGTATCAAATATCAGCTCATTATCCTATAAAGCATGTGATAATTAAATATAGTGTTATGAATATTTGTATACTACAACACAGTTTAATACAGTATTCACATCGTTGTCAGATCTCCATTATATAAAAAATTCATATCTCAAACTATCGCATACTCATTACACATTGACTCTATGACGCCATATATGGTTCAATAGAATATTCGTCTTTCTTGGGATAAAAACAAATGAATTGCACTATTACGGTGAATTTCAACCATAGCAATTTGTAATATCGAATATAAGTCTCTCCCCTCAGAGACAGAACAACTCCACTTCTCAATACGCAACCATACAGTATTCGATAATCTGTGTCTCGATAGAGACCTGCGATATATACCAAAATCTCAAAGTGATTTAGACGACGTTACCAAGTAATGTTGCGTTGATTTATAAGATTCACCCACTAACTTGAGTATTTCAATTAACTGTAGTGAGTAGTAAATATGTCATACAAATAAGACTGATCGGACCCATATTGAAATAACTAGGCGAAGACAAATATTATGTAAAATATTTTATAAATTTAAAAACGGAAATTCCTTCTAAATAATCACTTAAGGAAAAAACACAAAATATTGAAACTCCTCAAAGACAGATAATAAAACTAATTCAAAGCATTTTTACACTAAATTACAAAAAATAAAAAGTTTTATAATCAAAACTTAAGTAATACAAATTTGTAACCGTGAGCATTATGTTGATAAAAAATAAAAATATATTTCATTAAAATTCTTTTACTAGCAATAAAAGACAGTGGCAATGATATGAAAAACCTTTTGGTTGTTATTTATAAATTTATATATTTGTTTATATATTTCAATATAAAATACTAATAGTTGGTTAAAAAATGAAATAATTTTCGATCTATTGAGATTTAACTAAATTAAATGGACGCGCAAAACGTCCCGCTCCCTGTACAATTCTACTGAGAAATGTACCAGCACACAATGTGTTAATTTGTTATTTATGGTTATTTAAATTTTATTTAGACCACACCTTTCTTCGATAAATGTATAAATTTAAAAATGGGAATTCCTTCTAAATAATCACCTAAGGAAGGAGCACAAAATGTTGTAACTATTCAAAGACAGATAATAAAACTAATTCAAAGCATTTTTACAAAAAAGTACTAAAGTAAAAAGTTTTATAATCAGAACTTAAGTAATACAAATTAGTAACCGGGATCATTATGTTGATAAAAAATAAGAATATCTTTCCGTACAGTTCTTTTACTAGGGATAAAAGACAAAGTGGCAATGATATGAAAAACCTTATGGTTGTTATTTATATATTTGTATCTATATATTTGTTTATATATTTCAATATAAAATACAAATCGTTGGTTAAAAAATGAAATAATTTTAGATCTATCGAGATTTAACTGAATAACTAAAATGGACGCGCCAAACGTCCGCTCCCGGTACAATTCTGCTGCGAAATGTACCAGCACACAATGTGTTAATTTGTGATATACGGTTATTTAAAAATTATTTAGAGCAGAGCTTTCTTCGATAAATGCATAAATTTAAAAAAGATAATTCCTTCTAAATAATCACCTAAGAACGAGGCACAAAATATTGCAACTATTCAAAGACAGGTAATAAAAATAATTCAAAGCATTTTTACAAAAAGTACAAAAAAGTAAAAAGTTTTATAATCAAAATTAAAGTAATACAAATTTGTAACCGGGAGCATTATGTTGTTAAAAAATAAGAATATATTTCGGTAAAGTTCTTTTACTAGGGATAAAAAGATAAAGTGGCAATATGAAAAACCTTAGGGTTGTTTTTTATATATTTCTATCTATATATTTGTTTATATATTTCAATATAAAATACGAAAAGTTGGTTAAAAAATGAAATAATTTTCGATCTATCGAGATTGAACTAAATAACTAAATGGACGCGCAAAACGTCCGCTCCCGGTGCAATTCTGCTGCGAAATGTACCAGAACACAATGTGTTAATTTGTTATATATGGTTATTTAAGTTTTATTTAGACCACACCTTTCTTCGATAAATGTATAAATTTAAAAATGGAAATTCCTTCTAAATAATCACCTAAGGAAAAAACACAAAATATTGTAACTCCTCAAAGACAAATAATAAAACTAATTCAAAGCATTTTTACACGAAACTACAAAAAAAGTAAAAAGTTTTATAATCAAAACTTAAGTAATACAAATTGGTAACCGGGATCATTATGTTGATAAAAAATAAGAATATATAAGTTCTTTTATTAGGGATAAAAGACGAAGTGGCAATGATATGAAGGGAATTTGAAATTGGAATTTTGCCAGTTTCGTATTTGTAGATATTAAACTTTATGAGCTCTCTGAGAGCGAAAGATTTAATGCGGCTATTTAAAACGTCAACCTCAGAACAAATGCGTAAAAAGAATTTATGGATAAAAGATGTTTATTTATCATGTTCAGTGTGAAATGGTGTAGTCACACTATTGCGCCGGAGACATTTTCATTTATGTTGCTTGGCGAGATAAAATTATAGACGTTGCGCTTGTTTATCCATTTATTTAACACTTATTGTTATGTTGTCACATTATTAGATGTTTATACTTACAGAGTATAAACTGTATAACAACTGTGCTGAAATTTATGATTAAAGCTGATGATTATTAAAAAGCAAAGAATGGTTCGAGAATTTTTCCAGCTGTTTAGAGACGTAACGGATAAAGCATCTGATTTCTGGAACACCGATAAAGATCAAATCGTTATGACTGGGAAGGTAGGAACGACAATGTAAAAAACGGCACGTTTTAGTGAGCTGTTCACGTGTAGTTGTTGTGATCACATATTGAGGGTTTAACCCTCCGAGTGGAACACATCGAGGGATAAAGTCTCCAAAAACACGCTAAAGGTTTACTATGTCAGTGACCAAAGCGTTCTATGATTTTTTACTTCACGCTTAGTCGACTAGACTGGAATACGAGAAACCCACCCTCGTTATTGTCCTTTTATTTCCGGTTATATATAGACATATAAATTGATATTATAGATTTTAATTTTTAATACACATAAAACTTGTCAAGTCTCGAAGATCGTCCCATATGAAATAATGGATTCTAAAAGTATAAATAAAAATATTTTTTCAGAGACTTATTTATATTTGTTATGAAAGTCATCCAAGATATTTCAGTGGTGCAATTAGAGATTCATCTGTTAGCGCAAATGAAATACTTCGAAATAGAGATTTACGGAGCCATGAAAAAATATCAGCGTCTTTGTGCCACAGGGGGTAGGGCTGCGTCCCTTAATAAATATTAGTCAAAGAGAGGTGCAGTTCCTAAACAATCGACCTGACCCTCCTACCGCAAAATTCAATGGAAGAAAGCACTGGCAGAAATGTACATTACATCCATATTCGGAGCGGTTTTGGAGGTCGAAAATTTTACATGACAACCGCTTTGAAGACATCATCGATCTGGCGGAATTGTACGTGAGAACCACTTAGAGGGTTAAAGTTTGGTTTGGAGTGCTACAGTCTACTTTTTGCAACACGAGGGCTAATGAGACCGGGGCCTACAGCTTAAAGTCGATTCCGAATGGCTACGAACATCCATGCCACAGTGGGATTCGAACCCATGAACTCCGGTACCGAAAACTAGCACACTTACCAATCGGCCATCGTTCGTCACTTCGATAAAAATAAAACTATAAATATATTCAACAATATGTGCAAATAGAAGCTAGGAACAAAATTTTAGTATACATAGAATAAAAAATACAATGCTTAATAAACTAATTAACAACTGCAAATATGGCATTGTATATGAAACCTGGGGAATATTTTTTATTTTAATTTTAAAGTCATATTATCAGGAGTAAAAAACAAAATGGCAACGATATAAAGAGAATTTAAGATTGGACATTTGCCAGTTTAGTATTTATAGAATATAAACTTTATGAGCGCTTATGATTTAAGGCAGCAATTTAAAACGTCAACCTTAGAACAAATGTGTTCAGAGCCATAAAAAGAATTTATGGATGAGAGGCGTTTATTTATCATGTTCAGTGCAAAATGATGTAGTCAGACGATATCCTACTGCGCCACAGACTTTATTTTTTATTTGCGAGTGAAAGTTGTAGTTTTTCTCAATTACCATATTGTTGGGATATTATTAGATGTTTATACTTTAAGGGGTCAAAGCACATAACAGCTCTCTAAATTATATCTTAAAAACTGCAGGATTATGAATGGCTGTAAATTTTCCGAATCATTGCTTTTAAACAAGTGGTGAAAGAAAAATTAAAATGAAGATTTGAAGTCAAAACCTAGAAACGCACTTGTTTCACAGAGGTCTGTAGACTACTTCATCAGTATTACCGTCGCTTTTTTCCAACACTAGGGATAAAATCCCACTCTACAGATTTGTTGAGTCCTCTAAAGATAACGATTTAATACTGGTGTTACACTAAAATGAAACAAAGGAAAAACAAAGTAGATTACACATTTCACAATGATATCCTGCAGTATAACTGGTTTCTACGCAAGAATTTTATAAAATTTTAATTGGGATAACGGGAAACGGGTTATGTGTACGTAATACAATTATAACATAAGAAAACAACGAAAAATGGGTATAATAGTATTTTTTATTTTTTTATTAAAAAAGCAAGATTTGGACACAAGAATTAGCATGCCCTTAGAGCTGTATTTTGTATGGTGCATATGTTCCGTGAGATTTTTTTCTAGTGCAGTTTGCAAGAAAGGCAAATAACGTTATGCTTAAACATGGTTGCAAAGCTCTTACTCGTTTAGCATCACCAGGACAGTACGTGTAGCCTAAAGAATGCTACATCCGGTAGCAATATTGCTCTCTCTGTGCCCTAGTAATTTAGAAGCAGATATCAAGCAGAACTCCAGGCTTGGTTGTCGTGTATCTCTCGTTTATATTCATTGGGTTTTAACCTGTGATCAAATGTATAGTAGTATTTATTTTGGTTGCGTTGTGTAAAAATACTAAAGTACTAAATTCAACCACAGGTTCTGAGAAACTACAGACATAAAATATGAAAATAAACTAAAAGCTAAATTAAAAGCAACTGAAACAAGCTTAAAATAAAAAAAGTAAATTTATAATAATGATACATATACATCTATATACACACAATCTGATTCTATCTTCATAAAATTTACTTTATCAACACTTTCAAATTAGGTGCCACACTTTAGGGCTGACAATAACTTTAAATCAATTAGGTAAATATATGAGAAAGGACCTAATCTCAATTTTAAATATATGTAAAAGGGGTACATTTGTGGGTTAATATGGTGTGCCAGGAACACTGCTGGTTGAGAGCTAATCAGGATTGGGTATGTGTGGATCTTCCATCGGTCTGGTCAGGGGCTTCCTTCTGAGGTGCGGCCGTAATATTAGACACATGAACACTGCTGTTAACCGCGAGATGTTCCAAACATTTCCGGAGTCTCTTTCGAACTCAAGGCTATTCTCCTTAGACTCCCGAAGTCTCACTGTCACAGTCGTCTCCTCCGACTTCTGACCTCTCTGCTCTCCTTGATCAGACTCCCCTCTCGAACACCCTCTTTCTTTCCAGACTTTTCTTCTTTTATAATAATTTCATTATGACCCCTCTTCCTTCTGTTCGTCCAATCGGAATAGTTGTAAAAATCTAATTGGTCTCCATTACCCCGCCTTGAAACCGCCAACATGGAAAACCTTGCCCCTTCAAATTGGGCACTGTCCCTTAGGGACTCATAAATAACTCCACTAAGGAACATTCTTATTTAGTGTCATGTACGAAGACGGGATTCTAATATGGGACTGTGATCAGAACCACGCCCGAGATTACCGCACACGACGAAAAAAACCATTGAAAAATATTTCATTGTCCTCTGTCCTTTACAAAAGATGTGATGAGGTCAGATTTAGATCCCAATCATCTTACTTCTCGTATGAATTAATCAATTACATTACTGATCTAAATCTCCTCATCACATTGATCTCCCTCCTGATGGATAGTTTGAATTTGTAGAACCACGAACCTATTTTACCTATTGATTGAACTATTATTGGTGGCCTAGCTATCAATAATAACTCAGCAGATTTTGGGGTGGCTCGACCCTCGAACGCAAAGCCCGCCAGTTAAGAGAGAACCTTCTTCCGTCTGAGCTACCACTGACCATGTCAAATGTTACGTACAACTAGAATTTTATTCAAAGGAATTCAACAGCAAAAATTGTTACAACACTTATTCTTTGATTATTTTAATAAAATATTTCAATAAAATAAATTGCGGAATTGTAAAGTGCTGTTCTTCGGTACTGGAGTTCGTGGGTTCGAATATCGCTGCTCTCATGAATATTTGTAGCTTATCAGATCGGCTTTAAGCAGTAGGTCCCGGGTTAGTTAGTCCTCGTGAGCAAAACAGTAGACTGTAGCCCTCAAAACCAAAACTCAGAACTCTCCGTGTCTGAGAAATTGGCTTTTATAGCAGCAGGGAATGATCCAGAAAACTGCCTGGGAAGACGACGAAACTTTTACTGCGTAACGCAGAGAAACGGCCAATATTCCAGAATACTTTTCCGGCAAACTAAAGAAGGATCCCGAATCTTCTAGAACGCAAAATAAAGTAGAACATAAATAAAGGAATTAAATAAATATTTACACGAATTTTAAATCCTATAGAACTCACTGCCTCTCAATGACGAGCCTAGTGTCATAACCATTCAGCTGAGGAAACTCTAACGTTTCTTTTCAATGCGGAAATATGTTGCATAGAAAAAATTGTTTCTTTTAGCAAGTTATGTAACTTTTTAAGAAAACGTATACATATATACACTCAAGAAATAAAACATTATGACCACCTATCAATAACGAATTGGCCCACCTTTGGCGCGCATCACAGCTTCAACCCGCCTTGGCATGGATGCCACAAGTCCTTGGGAGATGACCGGAGACAGATTGTACCAGATGTTGAAGCAAAGGTTACGCAAATCCGATATATTTCAAACAGGTGGTCTTTGAACTCTGAGCTGCCAACCATGCCATCCCAAATGAGTTCTATCGGATGGAGATCCAGCCAGGACATTAACTGGAATTCAGCATCATGTTCCTGGAACCACTCCGACACAATTTAAGCTTTGTGACACGGGGCGTCGTCCTGTTGGAACATTCTATTTCCAGCTGGAGAAACAGAGGCCATGTAAGGGTCCGCATTGATGTGCAGATACCCTGTAGCATTCATGGTCTGCTCTACCCCAACCACAGGTTCCAAAGACGCCCAAGAGAACATCCACCACAGCATAATACCGCAACACCGGCCTGTGTATGACCTACTGTATGTCGAGGAAGCAACTGTTCGGCTGGAAAACGGCGTATCCTGACGCGGTCATCGGCGTGATGAATGACAGTACGTGATTCATCTAACCAGGCAACTCTCACCCACTAATCCATGGATGTTTCCAGGTGCAGAGTACGCGCAGTTGGCGATGACGATTGGTCAGTAAAGGCACACGAGTGGGACGTTTGCTGCGTAGCTCCATATCCAACAGTGTGCTCCGATACTATTCTACTTGGACCTGCATTGTATTGGGTTGTCAGCTGAGCCACTGTCTGGCTCCGGTTTTGCTTCACCATGCGAGACAGTCTCCGATGACCTTTTTCTTTGATAGTGTGTGGACGTCAGACGCATGTCGTTTACTGCTGGTTTCGCCGTCATTCATCCACTTTGCATAAGTACTCACAACTGTAGATCGCGAACAACCCACGAGTCGTGCCGTTTCGGAAAGACTTGTTCCGAGCCTTCGAGCCATTACAATCTTCCCACTATCAAGATCGATTAGATCCACAGCCTTTCCCATCACACACAGAACTAAGTGAAAGAATGATTCTTCGGACTCTCCAGCAGCACTTAAACACAACTTCCACCTGATCACGTGATTTCTACGTCATCCAGGCGAGTTCATTGCAAAATATAGGGATGGTCATAATGTTTTTGCTCTTGAGTGTGTATATATATATATACATATAATTTATTCTCATGCAGCAAATATCTTAATTCTTAATACAGCCGCATAATACCTTGAGGAAGGGGAAGAAAGGGAACAACAGTGTCCATCTCCCACCAATGAAAAATATTATCCCTATTCTCCAGCTCATTTTTCCCTAATTGTCCATTAAACCATCACAGATGGTTTCAATTTCACGGTTCGAATTTAGCAATGCACTTTAAGACTCGCAGACTAAAAAATATTTTAGTTTGTGCGGACTATAACAAACTTCCTTTTAACTGAACCGTTAGAATAAATTTAATTAGGAATGCTCAATTCTTGACACATAATGTTACAGATTATGGTTCTTAATGATAAGCGAATTATTCACTTCATCTGCAAATATGATACGTGTCAACTACGCATTTATAATTTTTGCTAAGTTTACTCAACGTAGAAATAGACGAGCCGACTGACGTTGTCCTGTTTTAACGATGTAAATCCAAAAATTGTAAAATGTTTTGAAACAAATTATAAATTGGACCGTTTTGACACAGAAGTAAGGAAAAAAATTATTTCAAAAATACTTGACCCCCACTACACATACAGTCATCACAAACGTTAGATGAACTTAAAATTCCCATATCACGTGTATGGGGATTTGATACTGGGAGTTTTCGTACTGAAGCCCGTCAAGCCGACCCCTGCGCCACAGCTACATCGAAATGATCGTAAAGTTCTTCCCAATTTTTTGCCACAGTAATTAATAGAAGTAAAGAATGAAACTATCCTTTCCACTACACCCTGGGGGTAGAGAGAATTTTTTGTTAATACCGGCGATAAAATTTTCGTTGCCGCAAAAAATAACCAAAAAGATTCAATTTAAAGTTATCACATAAGTACCTAATCTATTATTTAAGCCAAATATGAAAGAAAATTACTGACGTCATATCTAAGTTCAGTGATTAAACATATAGAAATAATGCAGACGATATTTAAATAATTTTAAATAATAAATTATTAAATGAGATGGTTAAAGGAATGACGTTATAATGATAAGCGATAAAACGTATTTAAATAATGCAGACGATAATATTTAAATAATTTAAAATAAGAAATCATTAAATGAGATGAAATGACATAATGATAGGAAAAAAATGCAATTTTCATCTACTTATAACATGACAAATTGATAAATTTCTTGGTCTAAACCGGAGAAAATAGGGTTGAAATAATGGCATTAAGCACTCGAAAGGGGGGGAAGGGATGGATTTCGAATGTTGCTAACCCTAACTCATCAAGAATCTAATATGGATGCCTCTATCCATTCCAGGTGCGACCGCTTCATAAATTCGAGAACAAACGGACAGATAACTTAGGATATTATTATATAGATAATTCCTCATAACGCGAGAATAGTTAAGAATTAAAAAGAATTTTAATTTAAGTATGAAAATGTTTCATTTTAACTTGAAATATATTAAAGCATATCCACAATTCTGAAAGTCTATTTAGAACGCTGAAGAAGTGACTTGAATCCCTCTCTTGAAAAACAACATTTCATACTATCAAATATACATCGTTTTTCCGAATATGTTTTCAATAAGAATTGAATTTTTGCGTAAATATTTTCATACGTTCCACATCATTCTCTCGTTTTCTTTTTGTCTTTTTTTTTTCTGTCCAGCAAAAAATGTTATTGACAACCGATTTGTTTGAGCACACGGGAAAATTCGTTTTAGACGTAAAAGTACTACTGTTTATTTTCCTGTATGTAGCACGTATGTATACCTTTGCATTTTTTAACATAAGTTATGCTTTTATGCCAAGTATAATTTCTACCTATCTTTAACCCATTAACTAGCGGATATTTCTGATGACTATATATTACTAAATACTTAACATAGAAGCTATTATAGACACCTGGAAGTAAAACAAAATATGAAATTTCAACACCTTTAAATAGGACATCAAGTCATCATTAGCCAGGAGATGTCATTTTAAAACATAATAAGATGTCTTTAAGAAAAAGGAAAACTTCGCGATAAGAGATTTATTTGAGAAAAGTACTGAAAAGAGATGACTTATTAAAGATATGGTTATTCTCCGCGATTTTGACCAGTATACGTGCAGAATACCGGTCATAATACGTTCCTATTCTAAGCTTGAAAATCGTAAAATGCCAATTGAAATGACAAAATGATAGATAAGATCTTACTTGAAAACTTGGGAGATGATTCATAAGATTAATATCTATTTCCGTTAAAAAGGAAGAATCGTTTCAAGAAAACAAAAAATCTATAAACCATTTTTGACTGTCCTCAAATGAGGACGCTGGGCGTTAATGGGTTAATGTGTGTGCACATTATTTAGCCATTTGGCTATACCCATGTAAGAGAAGAATTATACGATGTACATTTAATACAAAGCTTCATATAAAAGAACAAAGGAATTTATACTTAACACTTCTCGTGCGGGCAACGTATTTTTATGTTTTTTGCAGTCTGTCACTGGAGCACGGGTCACGTAAAAATACGTATTTAATAGGTTTGTGGTGGATACCCGCTAACCACCACAAATCTACTAAGTAAGTATAATTGTATGTACGTGTGATATTATATGCGCGTTGCTTGCGTTGCTATGCGACGCTTTGCATTTTTTCTTTCCACAAGTTAGGATTGTCGAGTGACTCGGTCTTTTGTTGCGTTATTTCGTCTTCCAACGAATTCCTAGCTCCAGAACGTACAAGTCGTGTTTTGTCCATTGGAAGCTTGGTTTTTTTGCCCGTCGTCGAAAATGGTGGTAAAATCATAGAAACAATCATAGAAGTCGACCGGCATGTTAATACTCGTAGCATCGCCCAGGAACTAAAGATGGACCATGAAACAGTTTTAAACCATTTGCGCAAAGCTGGATTCCAAAAGAAGCTTGCTGTTTGGGTGCCACACCAATTAACACCAAAAAACATGATGGATCGAATTTCCATCTGCGAAGACTTGGCCAAAGGGAATGAAATCGAACCAATTCTTAAACGGATTGTGACTGGGGATGAGAAATAGGTCAAATACGACAATATTGTGCGAAAACGATCGTGGTCAAAGCGCGGAGAAGGAGCTCAAACGGTGTCCAAACCACGACTAACGGCCAGGAAGGTTTTACTGTGTATTTGGTGGAACTGGAAGGAAATCATTTATTACGAGTTGCTTCTGTAAGGCTAAACACCAAAATCAGATCTCTACTGTCAACAACTGGACCGTATAAAGCTTGCGATTGATCAGAAACTGCCAGAATTGACCAACAGAAGAGGTGTTGTGTTCCATCAGGACAACGCCAGACCACACACGTCTGAAGTGACTCTCCAGAAACTCAGAGAATTTGGTTGGGAAATTTTAATGCTTCGACCAAAAAGTCCGGACCTGGCACCAAGCGATTACCACCTTTTTCTCGCATTGCAAAACTTCCTTAGTGATAAGAAATTGGGATCAAGAGAAGATTGTGAAAACCGATTACTAGAGTTTTTCTCCTATAAGAATCAAGACTTCTATAAGAAAAGCATTATAAAGCTACCTTTAAAAGGTCAACGAATTATAGAACAAAACGGTGTATATTTCACCCAAATCGGACAATCCGAAACATGTTAAATAAAATCATTAATTTCACGCAAAAAACATGAATTTCTTTTTCCCCAACGTAATATTTCGAAATAACAGAATAAGAAAATAAATTTTACAATTTCAAACATAATAAAGAAATAAAATAAATTTTATTATTTCGACTACAGGTAAATAACAACATAAATTTTACTATTTCGAATATAATAAATAATAGCATGAATTTAAAAATTTCCATGGTACACACGTGTGCTATGTACCAGCGAATAAGCAGTATTATTTGTCCATGTAAAACGCGTTCTCTGAAGCTCGAGGTAATCGGTTATCAATAAAAATTTTCTGAAATACAAGAGGGGCAAAAGAAAAAACAGAATAATATTGAATATGCGAAAATATTTGCACAAAAATTCCATTCCTGTTAGAACAATATTCGAAAAAGGATGTATATTTTCGTAGCAGGAAATGACGTCT
>CM063500.1:125628117-125640617 GCA_032207245.1 Pardosa pseudoannulata | reverse complement strand
AAATGAGTTTAACTATCAGTGTTTCGTTCACCAACGGAACACTAATATTAAGATTTCAGTATATTCTGAAGTTCTTACATATTATAAAACTAATAATTAGGATTATTCGAAATTATAACATGGATTGAACTTTAGAATTTCAGTGAACATTTGGGGTTTGGTTTGGTTTGAATTTGGAGCTCTACGGTCTACTCTTTTGCTCACGAGGGCTAATGAAACTGGGACCTACTGCTTAAAGGCGATTCTGAACGGCTACGAACATCCATGCCCTCAGCGGGATTTTAACTCCGGCACCGAAAAGCAGCATTGGCAATCTTTCGTCTGCACATTTGGGGACACTCTGGTATTTATCGTATATGATCTAACGATGCTCATTCGAATGACAGTAAAATTGTCTTTAAATTATGACATAAGAGCCCCCCAATTGTCGGAATAATTGTCCCTATTTGGGTGAGGGGATAATTGTATTGTTTTGAGCCTCTTCTAATACTAATAGAAAGCCAAAAATTGTTGTTTAAATCGGATCTAATGATGTTCTTTCGAATGATACTAAAATTGTCTCAAAATTCCAAAATGTGGTTGGGGGTGAAAATTTTAATTTTGGGGGTGATTTTGGTGCATTTTCGGTGTTGATTAAACCTCAAATATGGTTGATGTAATCTGATCTAATGATTCTTATTAGAATGATATATTGTTCATGTGTGTAAGATCATTTTAAAAAATTCATAAGGTTATTCCGCAGCCCCTTAGAGTTTCAAAAATTTTTTTAATTGATCAAACGATGAAATATGTTGATCAAATCTGATCAAACAATGATCAAAGGAATGACATACTTTGAAATGTTAGTTTCCGTCACGAGGGGGAGGACTAACTTTATCAGGGTTTATTTTCAGTTACATTTAAATATTGAATTGACATTCATGCCAAATATGTCAAAATTACATTTTAAAAATTTCTTAAATTAGTTGTTTTTTTTTAAATCATTATATTTAAATCTTTTGTTAATTTTTAAAATGTTCCATGTACCTTAATTTTTTTCTTCTAATTTTACCTTTTTTAATTCTTATAAATATTTTTGAACACCTAGGAGGTATTATTTTGTAGATACATTTAATAGTTAATTTAAGGGGAACATTTTTAATTGCAAGGTGAATTTTCATGATGTTTATCTAAATTTAAATTTAATTTTAATAACTGTAATAAATTCAAAATTTAAAGTGGATTACCCAGATTTTTAAAACAAAATAGAAGTATTTGCTAAACATTTTTTTTTAAATCTTTGACAAGTTAGGTTGCTAGGACGAAGGGTATTTTAAATATTAAAAAATATTCGTAAAAAACTGAATTTTAAACAAGTCGGATTTTAAATTAAGAAAAATTGTGATTAATTTACTGATACTTCAATTTATACGTATATAAAGTTTCATAACTCAGAGTTGATATTTAAATATAAATTTTCGTAATATCCACCAATATATTACAATTTTAATGACATCCAAAAAGCATAAATTATAAAGATATATATGAAAAAATTAATAGACAAAATTTAAGATATCAATAAAAAATAATAGGTATACAAAAATGTTATATATACCATGAAAATGCTTTCAGTTAAATTAAATTAAAATGCTAAAACTGTAAAAGTATTAACCGCATTTTAGTATTTAAAACATTAAACTCCAAAGAGATATTTTGCACTAAAATTTTATTTTTTATTAACTAGGAAACAAAACTTCATAATGAATGTATATTTTGAAAATTTTTCGTTAATTAAATATTATAATAATTCAGAAACGACTGACTATTTCAACATGCTCAAACTTTTTTCATTGAACAAAATCTTTTCTAGCATCAACTTTCAAATTTTTATATACATATTTAAATATGTCTCCTTAATATTAATTCAACGAAAAGAATTTTGTTAATCGAAATTTATAATAAATATTATCCAAAAACTACATACTATTTCAATACATAGATATTTTTTTCTTTCACTGATAAAAATCATTTTTAGCACAAAAACTATACAAGTTAATGATTACTTATGCGATTAAATGAAATAATACAGATTAAATAATACAAAGAATGGAATCTTAATCAAACAAAATACGTCCCTTTTTGGCATGAAAATTTAAGGAATTTATAAATTTTTTAAAGATTTTCTTATGGGGACTAGTTTAAAATTAAAGATTTCAAGAACCCAAATATTTAAGGATCTCGCTGATTGAAGTAGTTTTTAAAAACTTTTGATGACCTTTTAATTCCTGTTTTATTTTTCCAAAATATATAATACTTGTACTCCTATATAGATACACAAACATTAAAGATAAACACGAAAACTAAAACAATATATATTAAAAAATACTTGCCATTTCGCTTGATGTTTGCCATTTCAGTGGAAGTCTATACGCTTTAATCAAACATATAATCAAACTTTAATCAAACATCATGTAAGGGTTGATTATAAAGTGACTTAAAAAAAACTAAATAAACATAACTAAACATTCATTAATGGTTAAAAATCTGAGCAACACGAACAACGTCAGGAACGGTACATCACTGACTGCAAGTCACACAGTAGAATTGAACATAGCTAATCTGTAGTGTTGCCACTACTGGAAATAGAATTCTGTAGGTGGTGAGTTCAGTGTAGCCACACATAGCTAGTTGTATCACACGTATCTAATTTGAAAATCTGAAATTGTCGAAGGCTGGCAACATCTTTTTTTTAAAAGCACAATTACTCTATCATCTAAACGAATGATAGACTCCCTTGAACTAGTCCTTTTAAGTCTGTCACTTAATTTTATTGTATAAATCGTCCGTTAGTCTGATAATGAAGTACAGCTACAAGAGGAATCCCCCCTCTATAAGCTAGGGCGGAATATTTGTACGAATTATTTATACTTAAGACTTAAATCATGCCTTTTCTGTTTAACATGACGTTTATTTAATGGATTAGTAATATGCCTAGCCCAGCCTTGCAAACGATTCCAGGAATAGTAGAGCCTTAGGTTACACAAAACTTATGCCGACCAGATGTGCAATTCCCTCTCCAAGGAGAAAAAGTTCGATTCAAGATAATATTTTTTTAGGGGGAAATGCCTTTTTAATCAGTTTTGCTCCTAATGTCTGAATCCCATGCGCACCCCATATTGTGTCCATTTATCTTCCTTCCCGGACTTCCTGTGCATTTTCAACACCCGAAGTGTTTAGTTTACCGTAGTGTTTTAGTGAATACCCTCCACAAACATACACAGACATTTCTCGAACCATTTAGACCCTTCAATTGCTCATCGGTCAATGTTACAATGAATGTCAAAGATTACGGAAATTAGCACACCCCGTCTCTTGACCACACGGGGTGGAAAAAGCCTGTAAATATTTCTGAACGAAACGGCCAGTCAAGCAGAGAATCTATTTTCTTTCCATGACACGGTCTTATAGAATTTTAGAATTTCGGGGGAAGGGAGGGGGCACCGGTCCCCTTAATACGGATTTGAAACAAGAAATCTGTTACTTTCTTCTTGATTCCTTTTTCGGTAGCATATATTTATTCCTCAAAAAAAGGTCTTGAAAAAATCGAGAAGCATACAGTTATTAAAATACCTATACTTCCTTTAATAAATTAGTAAAGCCTTAAACATCGGCAGGGGCAAAACTACAAGTTTAAAATCTTATACTTGCTTTAAAAATGTCCCAGGAAAGAAGGATTACCGTAATTAGAATAAATCTTAAGCACACTAATAAAAACAATAACTGTAACATTCATTAAAATGTCAAAAATTCAACGTGTGAATAAAACCCAAAACATTTCGAGGAGCAAAACTACAAGTTCGAATACCTATACTTGCTTTAAAAATGTCCCAGAAATGGTTGATAACTATAATTAGAATAAGTCTTAAGCACACTAATGAAAACGGAATGACTTCAACATTTATTAAAATGTCAGAAATTTAGTGTATGAATAAAACCCAAAACATTTGGAGGGGCAAAACTACAAGTTCGAATACATATACATGCTTTAAAAGCCCCAGAAAAGGACGATAACCGTTATTGGAATAAGTCTTAAGAACACTAATAAAAATAAATTAACTTTAACATCCATTAAAATGTCGAATCAACAAATTTAAAAATTAATAATTTAATATGTGAATATTAAAATATGAATTACTACATGAATAATTAATTATATGAAAATATATGAATAATATATGAATAAATAGTTTAATGTATGAATATTTAATATATGAATTAATAATTTAATATATGAATACAACCTTAAAAAACTGGAGGGGCAAAACTATAAGTTTGCCCCTCCTCTAAAAATTCTGGGGGGGGGGCAATTGCCCCCCTTACGCCTCCCCCCAAATTACGCCCATATATATATATATATATATATATATATATATATATATATATATATATATATATATATATATGTATATATATATACATATATATATATATATATATATATATGTATATATATATACATGTATATATATATGTATATATGTATATATACATGTATATATATATATATATATATGTGTATATATATATATGTAATGAGACGGACTCGATGGATTGTTGCAGTCGTGGCCATAAAAATGACACCGTTTCAGCTAACGACCTTTATTAAGATAACGTTGGAGGACGGGTTCCCACTTCATCGTAGGGACAGGGCAAATTGGAGGGTCAGCTAGCATGAACAAGACCCTTAACACCTGGGTGAACATCTGTGGGACAAATATCTGTCTCCGACAGCGTGCATCACCTTTTTATTAGGAAATTTCCTAAATGGTCCGCTAGGGCCATGTAGGTTTGTAATGGATCAGACCCCTTCTCCGAGGGCGTAAACGGTAGCCCCAGTGGTCCATTTAGGTGAGGGGTTAAAAAGAGGAATGCAAAAGGACGAGGAATTTTTAGCCCTTGACTTAAGTTTTGAAAACCCCTGAGAATTTTCCTTACAATATGTATATATATATATATATATATATATATATATATATATATATATATATATATATATATATATATATATATATATATATATATATATATATATATATGCTCAAAGGTAGAACGCTACTATTCAATTCTGGAGTTCGAAGGTACAAATTCCGCTGCTGGCACTTATGTCCATAGCCGTTCGGACTCGGCTACAAGCAGTTTATTCAAATCTTATTAGTGTGCATAACAATAATCGTAGAGCTCCAAATCAAACCAATCATATATATATATATATATATATATATATATATATATATATATATGTATATATATATATATATGTGTGTGTATGTGTATATATACATATGTATGTATATATATAAATATGTGTGTATGCATATATATGTATATATAAATATATATATATATATATATATATATATATATATATATATATATATATATATATATATATATACCAGCCTTTGATTTTCTTTGAAATTGGTAAGTCTATTTTATTTTATATGGAGATATAAGTTTTCGTACTTGAATAATTTCAAATATGGATATATGTTACTACACTTGTTTTATATTTTTGAATAAAACTAATAATTTTACATAAAACTTGTTTATATTTAAATTCTATAGCAAATTGTATTCATTTTCATCATTTATTAATTTTTTTTCAAAATGGATTGCTTTGTTTAGTTCGTGTGTGTATCGGACATTGTTACAAAACAACAGTTAACCACTGTTAAGTTACCGTCGGAAACAATGATAGTAAACAGTTAGCGATTATTCGGCAACAGCCTTTGTTGTTCTAACAATACTCAAGAGTAGAAATTCTTGCAGATTTCAGTCTATTAATTGACCCTCTCAAAGTTTGTCGGCCATGTCAAATTTTGGGCGTTTTTCCGTGTCTGCCGGTTGTCTTAGTGCCGGGGACATGCGTTTGGTTCTGGAGGAGGAAGCGTGTCACGGGAGAGTAAGTCTTCGAAGGCATTTTCACTTATTTATAAGTTTTACATTTCTTTTTTAAAGAATGTTCATTTGACGTGCGATATCTCCGCGGTTTTCAACTGTATGACACGTAAAACTTTCACTGACTAACCTGGACAGCAATGTACCGTAATCGACAAGGGGAAAAAATCAGAATTTGCATGCAACGGTAGAGGGTAAAATTTTCGACATCGCTACAATATAGGTTGTGTAAAAGAAATCCATCATTTTTTTTTTCTGTAAATCGCTGTAGTGATCAATATCTCTTAAAATATCGATCAAACAATTTCAATTTTATACTCGTTGTCAAGGTGACATTTCACACTAAAAAAATTTCTTTTATTGTTTTTCGTTTGGTCCATTCAGTTGTGAGTTACAGGGTGTTAAAAATGGAAGTCAACAAAGAGAAAATTCGGTACATTTTACAGTTTTTCTTTGATAAAGGCAAAAATTCAAGTCAGGAGGATGAAATTGTGAATGTTGTTTATAGTGCCGATACTGTAACAAGTAATTACTTGCAATTTTGGTTTCGTCGAATTCGTTCAGGCATTTTTGATGTTAAGATGTACCTCGCACAGGCAAGGCCGTCGTCGAAAATTTTGATAAAAACACAGAAATAATCAAAGTTGACCGGCATGTTAGTAGTCGTAATATCGCAAAGGAGCTAAAGATCGACCATAAAATTGTTTTAAACCATTTGCGTAAAGTTAGATTCAAAAAGAAGCTCGATGTTTGGGTACCACCCCAATGAACACCAAAAAACAGGATGGATTGAATTTCCGTCTGCGAAGCCTTGGCCAAACGGAATGAAATCGACCCATTTCTTAAACGGATGGTGACTGGGTCAAATACGACAATATTGTTCGAAAACGATCGTGGTCAAAGCGCGATGAAGCAGCTCAAACGGTGGCCAAACCAGGACTAACGGTCAGGAAGGTTCTACTGTGTATTTGGTGGGACAGAAATGGAATCGTTTATTATGAGTTGCTTCCGTGTGGCCCAAACACTAAATTCAGATCACTACTAGCAACAACTGGACCGTTTGAAGATAACGATTGACCAGAAACGGCCAGAATTGGCCAATAGAAGAGGTGTTGTGATACGCTGGTCCGCGGGTGGAAGGAGTGTTGCGCGCCCAAGGTGGGCCAACTCGTTAATAACAGGTGGTCATAATGTTTTGGCCCTTTAGTGTGTGTGTGTGTGTATATATATATATATATATATATATATATATATATATATATATATATATATATATATATATATATATATATATATATATATATATATTTCAAATCATGGACATATATTTTTTTCTATTGTTAAACGCCCGTTTCCCCGGGCTTATTGTGAACATAAGGAATGTTCTGATTCGAATGTACAGTTCACAGATTAATTGAATGCCGTTCATTCATTCATTTTTTTTCTTCTCTTTCAGAGCTCTTCCGTGCCACCTTCCTTTCGTCCGGTAAGTCCCTTTTCTGTCTAACTTTGTATGTTTGCGTGTTATTTGATGGTCATGTATTGCGATATATATATACGTACATGTATGTAGATGTGTGTGCGTGCATTTGTACGTATAACGTATGTATGCTTACCTCTTCGACGTGGGGATCTTTTTCCGACACTTTGCACAGCAAAGAACATTTTTAATCGACTGAATCATTTCAGAACAAAAGTATCAATGAAAATGTAATGCTAAAAATTTTTTGCAGATTTTGCAGAGTTTTTCAGTTATATAAAATAAAATATTAAACAATATATATTTATATATATATTATATATATATATATATATATATTATATATATATATATATATTATGTATGTGTGTGTGTGTATATATATATAATATATATATATATATATATATATATATATATATATATATATATATATATATATATATATATATATATATATACATATACATACACATATATATACATATATATATATATATATATATATATATATATATATATATATATATATATTATATATATGTGTTGTATATATATATATTATTATACATACATATACATATATATTATATGTACATATATATATGTATATATACATTATATATATATATATTATATATAAATATATATATATATATATATATATATATATATATATATTTCCTACATATGTACATATATATTTTTATACAATAGATGTTTCGATCTGTGAACATTCCTTTTTCATTTCAGGCGTCTCGTCTTGGTGCAGTTGTACCACCTGTTGTTCAGGAAGTTCCCCCTGTCCTGGTGGAGGTAAGTATTCCAAAGAACAGAAGTTTTCGTATATTTTTTCCGTCTCCCTTCCGTATGTAACGGAAGCTCACACATACCTCTAGTAGTCTATCTACATACCTGTAGCAGATTTAAATTAAGCGTCACTTTATATATGTATACATCTATCTATTTATACATGATTGGCCTAAGAGCTGTAGAAGACAAAAAAGTTCCGAAATGAAAAATAATTTTTTTTTCATTTTTAAAATGTAATCATTTAAGAAGGCACTTTCTAAATAGTTTTTTAACAACAGCACTTTCTGATAAGCTGTTGGCCTTCCTTACAGGAGTTCGTATCCCACTGTGGCACGAATGTTCGTAGCCGTTCGGAATCGGTTTTAAGCAGTAGGTCGAGGTCTCATTAGTCTCATTCCAAAAAAAGCAGACCTTATCTCTCCAAACCGACCGTGTTCGAATCAAATTCGAATCCCAACCCTCCTTTTGACGAAGTGTGGAGAGCTACAGGAGAATATGATGTACCATGGGCATCAACCAATAATATAACTCTTTACAAAGACAAACGCTCTCCTCTGATTGAACGAAATATTTCTAAACGACCCCTTCCGTTCTTTTTCAGGAGGTTGCGTCGTTTCCGTCGTTTGCGTCATCGGTTCCGGACGTCCAGGAAGAGGAGCGCGTCTTGGCACGGTATGAAACACCGGACGATTCTATCTCTTAATGTCTATACGTTTTAAAACTATATCTGTGATATATATTTGCGTGCGTGCGTGTATGCGTGTGTGTGTGTAGTGTTAGGAAATCGCCTACGAGTCAGATGTCTGCACGGATGTATGTGTAAGTATCGGGTAGCGATTGGAGCATGCGCAATAACGAGGTGCCTTTCTTTCTTTTGCCGACAGGGATCGTGCTGAGATAGCGTTCATGCTGGACGTCATCGTAACTGCAGTCGAAACCAGTCTGGAGGGGACCACAGGAGGCCCTGTCACTCAGCGGTAAGACCCCAAAACATTTACTTGACCAAATACTTGACCTTTACTTTACCAAATACACGAGCAGAAGATACAAGTACAATGCACAAGCCAAAACATCTGGGACATCTGTATGCTACTCATAGATCTATATCTATATCTATCACTCTATCTATATAAATACATATATATATATATATATATATATATATATATATATATATATATATACATATATATATATATGTATATATATATATATATATATATATATATATATATATACATATATATATATATACATACATATATAGATATATATATATAATTATATATATCTATATATGTATATATTATATATATGTATATACATATATATGCGTATATATATATATATATATATAAATATATATATATATATATATATATACATATATATATATATATGTATATTTATATTCATGTATATACATATATATGTATATATATACATATATACATGTATATACATATATATGTATATATATACATATATATACATATATATATACATTTTTATATATGTATATATATATATATATAAATATATATATATATATATATACATATATACATATATATATATATACATATATATATATATATATACATATATATATATGTGTATATATACATATATATACATACATATATATATATATGTATATATATATATATATATATATGTATATATATATATATATATATATATATATACATATATATATATATTTGCGTGTGTGAGGATATATATTCGCCTCTGCCTCCTGTCCAGATGATGTTCTTATTTTGAAGTGTTTGTTCTTTTTACTTTCAGGAGTCCTCCGGTGTCCGCCTGTAAGAGTCGGGAGGAGTGGCTCTCCATCTGGGAAGTAAGTCACGCCTTCCGTAAAATAATTACAATAATATTATTTGGAACGCATAAGGCGTAAGCAAAGCCCCAAGCTGGCACACACTCGAGTACACATAACTTTGTTTCCATTTTTTAACTCTTTACCTTTCTCTGCAATAACGTCTAACTTACCGTTGGTGATTTTTAATATATTATATTTGCATTTCTTGTTGGCGTTATTTATTGTCAAATATATTCGCCAAGAAACAATGCAGTTACCACTCTTTATTGCCATTCCTGTCGCCTTCATGCACTTCTGGCTCCAGTATTGTAATGATTTCGTTACTTGGCGACTGAACGCCCTTGATTTCAAAGAACAATTCAACAGCTTCCTATAATGACAAACCAAGAAATTCAAAGAACAAATTTCATATAATTCAACAAATATTTAAGTATCTTACAGATTCGCAGTAACCGATCGCAGATCCACTTACAACGACTGCAAGTGAGATTTTGACCTTAATAGGTCCCTGCTACAATTTTGTATATACTACGATAGCTTAGAATATTCTAGACAGTCATGGAGAATGGCGTCGAAAAAAACAGCCAAAACTGCAGAATTGGCCAGAAAGAATATCTCGAAACATGACAAAATATCGCCAAATTCAAGTTATAATTAGGATGCTAAAAACACCAACATTATATATATATATATATATATATATATATATATATATATATATATATATATATATATATATATATATATATATATATATATATATATATATATATATATATATATATATATATATATATATATATATATATATATATATATATATATATATATATATATATATATATATATATATATATATATATATATATATATACATATATATATATATATATATATATATATATATATATATATATATATATATATATATATATATATATATATATATATATATATATATATATGCATATATATATACATATATATAATATATATATATATACTATATATATATATATATATACAGATATATACATATATATATATATATATACATATATAGACTATATACAAGATATATATATGGTTATCTTCGCTTCTAATATATATATATATATATATATATATATATATATATATATATATATATATATATATATATATATATATATATATATATAGTATATATATATCCCTTATATGCTTCTGTAAAGAACTTTTTCCATTCGAAATAATTGCATGTATATGTGTGTGTAATCATTAGAATGTTCCCAAAGGATACAGCATTCTTCTAAGATGTTTTTTTCTTTCTTCATTTTGTTTTGCAGGAGCCCAAAAAGAAGCGTTTTAAACGTCTTGCGAAAGTTCTTTCGATCCCTTAACTGCTTCTGTAAAGTACGTATTTGTATCAAATTAATTGCATGTATATGTGTGTGTTTGCCTATGTGCACGTGTACTTATTTGCATGTATAATATTTGTATAAATATACATGTAAATATAAATATGTTAAGTGTGAATTTATAATCACGAGATAAGAATTTTCTTAAAGAAAACTGCATTCTAATATGATTCTTTTTTCTTTCTTTTCAGAAGAAGCAGTGAAACCCTCTTTCAATAGCTACTGACCACTCTCAACTGAACCACACAACCAACTTAAAATAGTAAACAATAGAAAAATCGGCGCCTCCTCCAATAGATGTAATAAGCAAAACTGTGATACTAACGACTGTGATATGCAAAACTGTGATATTAAAGACTGTGATGAACACGACTGTGATATTAAAGACTGTGATGAACACGACTGTGATACTAAAGACTGTGATATGCAAAACTGTGATATTAAAGACTGTGATGAACACGACTGTGATACTAAAGACTGTGATATTAAAGACTGTGATGAACACGACTGTGATACTAAAGACTGTGATGAACACGACTGTGATACTAAAGACTGTGATATGCAAAACTGTGATATTAAAGACTGTGATGAACACGACTGTGATACTAAAGACTGTGATAAACATAACTGTGAAACTAAAGACTGTGATGAACATGAGTGTGATACTAAAGACTGTAAAGACTGTGATGAACTTGACTGTGATACTAAAGACTGTGAAGAACCCGACTGTGATACTAAAGACTGTGATGAACATGACTGTGATATGCAAAACTGTGATTCCAAAGACTGTAATGAACATGACTGTGATAAGCAAATCTGTGATAAACATAAATCTGATACTAAAGACTGTGATGAACATGACTGTGATACTAAAGACTGTGATGAACATGACTGTGATATGCAAAACTGTGATAAACATGACTGTGATATGCAAAACTGTGATGAACATGACTGTGATACTAAAGGCTGTGATGAACATGACTGTGATACTTTGTGATAAAGAAAACTGTGATAAACAACTGTG
>CM063500.1:125621941-125625517 GCA_032207245.1 Pardosa pseudoannulata | reverse complement strand
TTCATCTATTTATTCTATAATAAATTGATAAATTTAATCGCCTGCTCTTAATCGGGGGAAAATGGGGCTTGAAATAATCGCATTAAACTCTCGAAAAGGGGGAAAGGAGTGAATTTCAATATTTTTGCTGTGATATGAAGCTTATTTATACCAATTTATTTTAGAATCAGATCGATAGTTAAGGAGAAAATAAACTTTACTCGCTTTAAATTTTGCTAACCCTAACTCATTAAGAATTCAATATGGAGCCTATTTCCATTCCAGGTCCAACCGCTTCAAAAATTCGTGGACAGACGGACAGATAACTTAGGCTATTATTATATAGGGGACTAGACTTGTGAACTGTTACTATTATGTTATTGTTATTGTTGTGTAGTTAGTTGTAAGTTAAATTTTAAGATAAAAGTTAACTTAGGTGGGAGAATGTCAAATCGTCTGTTAAAATTGATGTTCTACCCACATATTATCTTTTTTATTTTATTTTTTCTCTGTAAGTTGCGAGTGGCAATGAACGATTTTGTTTAGTGAAAACATGACTGTTCTTTCGTATGCGAGAAAAATGGCTCTTGAGTTGCTTTTGTGCTTTAATATGTTAATATTATTTACGCCATAAATTTTTCTATGTGACATTTTCTGTGCATTTAAAAATCTCGCATACGTAAATATAATAAAAAGTGTTTTATATTAAAAGAGCGTCTGTTTTGAGCAATTAATTAAAGCCATTGAGAACATTCTTCAGTATCACACTTCTGATTTCGAAACCCAAACGGGACAGTGATTATTTGGTGGTATATATGAATGGTATCGAAAATGATAAATTTAATCGCCTGCTTTTAACGGGGGGAGAATAAGGCTTGAAATAATAGTATTAAACGCTAAAAAAAGGGGGGGGCTTAGATTTTGAACTCGCTTTGAATTTTGCTAACCCTAACTCATAAAAAATTCAATATGGATGCCTGTATCCGTTCCAGGTACAACCGCTTCAAAAATTTGCCGACAGACACCTTAGGCTATTATTATATAGGGGATATATATATATATATATATGTATATATATATATGTTTATATATATATATATATATATATATTTATATGTATATATATATATATATGTATATATATATATACATATATATATATATATATGTGTGTGTGTGTATATATATATATGTATACATACATATATATATGTGTGTGTGTACATATATGTTTATACATATATATATATATATATATATGTATATTCATGCAGTGCTCACAGTGTTCTGTAGCGCGATCTATTTGCGAGAATTACGCCCCATTTTGTAGGAAGATTAAACAGGACGGTGGACGAAGGATTCCACGAAAAAACAAATTAGATCTAAAAGTCACCGCTAGGGACTTTTGGAACCTTTGGCGCTGTATAATAGTGTTAAAAAATGCAAAGCATGTATTATATATATATAATATATATATATGTATATATATGTATATATATATGTCTGTTCTGCAATTTTCGAGGACAGACGGGCAGATAACTTAAGCTATTTTTATATAGGGTATTTCTGAAATGTTTTATTTTACTCTCTAAAAAATATTGTTAATAAATCAGGACATAAAAATATACGGAAATATAAAAAAACATATATTAAACATTAAACTATGTTAGAAAATATTCCTCATGCAGAAAATTTGTAAGGTAATTTATTATCACGAGAAATATAATACTATTTTATCATAACATAATTTACGTTTATGTATATTTTACTAAATAAAAGCCTTTACTTAAATTTAGAAATTCTTAAAACCTTATAAGTGCCATATTAAATATTTTAAACTTAATTTTCCCCATCACGAGGCGGAATATTTTCTCTTCTATTATAAGAAATTACATGTAAGTTATAAAACCACTTCAATTTCTTTTCATTTAAACATCCAGCGAAAATATATACGAACCTGCTGTAGAACGGGAAAAAATTCCAAACTTCCAGCTTATTCTGTGTTTTGAAATATAATTCACTGCTATTTTCTCTCCCAAAGTAATAAATTATTAAGCATTTTTATTCAGCGTATACCGCAATGGAAATATGCCTAAGAAAATGTTATTAATGTATTGCGCTGTAAAGAACACCTGTGATTTTTGCTGTATGATTTTCCGCAGCAAAATTAATGGGTGTATCATATTAGATTTATAATTTAAAATATGGGATAGTTATATAAATGGAAATGGTTTAAATGCTACTTCAAAAATTTCAAGTGAGGTAATTCTAGAAAGAAACACTTTACCGGAAACTAACATAGTGGTTTTAAATAATCACAGGTGTTCACAATTTATGAAAATATACATATACATTCATATATATTTATACACACACACATATACATATATATATATATATATATATATATATATATATATATACATACATATACATATATATAATACATATATACATACATACATATACATATTACATAATTATAAATATAATAATATAAAACAAATATACACAAAATTTCATTACAAATACACTTTTACATATATATATACATATACATATACATATATATATATATACATTATATATATATATACATTATATATACCTATACATACATATACATATATACATACATATATAAATACACACACATATATATAATATACGTATATATACATATATATAATATATATATTTATTTATATATACATATATACATATATATGCATACATATATGACATATATACACATTTATATACACATATACATACACACCACACACACACATATATATACAATATATATAATATATATATATATATATATTTATATATATATAAAATATATATGAACATATATGAACATAATATACACATGTATATGTACACATATACATGTATATACATACACATATAAACATACACACCACACACACATATATATATACATATACATAGATATATAAACAAATACACACATATATACATACATATATATATATACATATATACACATACACATATATACATACATATATACACATACACATATATACATACATATACACATACACATATATATACATATGTATACGTATATATACATACATAGAAAATGAATATAAAATATATATATATATAAGACCTGTTACATATCCAGAAAAAAAAGACACCCATGGTCGGCCTAAAGGTCCTTCGGAGTGGAGACCTATTGGTACCTTTAGGTTGAAACGTGCTGACAAAACAGTGCGAACAAATCCCTTTGTGTACCGAGTTTTCTCACACAAACAGTAGTCGTCGTTTAAGTGGATTTAAATTTAAAAAAAATTGTCAGTACGCCGCAGCCAGTCTGATTGCCGCTATGTGTGGAGAGACTCTGATGACAGTTTCATATCGATTGACGAATGGGTCCACTATTCCTCACATATGTATCAAGTTAATGATGCCTCTAATGTATTGATGTTTTGCCAGTTGCTAAACTTAAAAAGAATTTCGGCCACATCTGGAAACGCGTTAGCTGAGTCCAGGCGTGTCTTTTGACCTCTGAATTGCGTTAGTCTGTTTCTGGAAAGTTCCGGAAAGAATCAGACAAGA
>CM063500.1:125584441-125616941 GCA_032207245.1 Pardosa pseudoannulata | reverse complement strand
GATTAACCTTCCCATAGATATTGTTTATATAACGAACTATTTAGTAATCTATTTCCTTAATCAAATCTATAATTATAATTCATTAACGTTCATTGTGTTTATATTTAACAGAGAATAAGTTAGTACTACACATATCTAATTATAAATCTAATTATAAGATTCTTAAACTGTTCTTTTGCTACAACACAAACTTCAGTACAGATGTATATATTATGCAGTATATTGGCAAAAGCAATGGTATAATTTCAAAAAATTGTTCACTAATTATTTATTTCTTTAATAATCATTAGAATATTGTTTATATAACGAACTATCCTGTAATCTATGTCCTTAATCAAATCTATAATTATAACTCATTAATGTTCATTGTGTTTATAATTAACACAGAATAAGTTATTAGTACATATATCTAATTATAAATCTAATTATAAGATTCTTAAATTGTTCTTTTGCTACAAAACAAACTGCAATACAGATGTATATATTGTGCAATATATTATCAAAAGCAATGATATAATTTCAAAAAAAAATTACTAATTATTTATTTCTTTAATATTCATTAGAATGTTGTTTATATAACGAACTATCATGTAATCTATTTCCTTAGTCAAATCTATAATCATAACTCGTTATCATTCATTATATTGATAATTAACACAGAATAATTTATTACTACACATATCTAATTATAAATCTAATTATAAGATTCTTAAATTGTTCTTTTGCTACAAAACAAACTGCAGTACAGATGTATATATTATGCAGTATATTGGCAAAAGCAATGATATAATTTCGAAAAAATATTCACTAATTTATATTTATTAGAATATTATTTAATTTTATTAGAATATTAGTTTAATATTTATTAGAATGTTGTTTTCATCTTCACGTGAATATTGTTTATATAATGAACTATCATGTAATCTATTTCCTTAATCAATTCTATAATTATAACTCATTAACGTTCATTGTGTAGATAATGAACACAGAATAAGTTATTAGTACACATATCTAATTATAAATCTAATTATAAGATTTTAAAATTGTTCTTTTGCTACAAGACAAAATGCAGTACAGATGTATATATTATGCAGTATATTGGCAAAAGCCATGATATAATTTCGAAAAAATATTCACCAATTATTTATTTGTTTAATAAACATTAGATTGTTGTTTATATAATGAACTATCCCGTAATATATTTCCTTAATCAAATCTATAATTATAATTTATTAACGTTCATTGTGTTGATAATAAACATAAAATAAGTTACTATTACACGTATCTAATTATAAATCTAATTATAAGATTCTTAAACTATTCTTTCGCTAAGAAAAATTGCAGTAACGTAAAGTTTTAATATTAATATACTTAAATTGATGTTTATTTAAGTTTATACATTTTAGTTTATATACTACATAAATTATTATGTATAATTTAGTATAAATATCTGTTAATTACTTAGATTAACCTTCCCATGGATATTGTTTATATAACGAACTATTTAGTAATCTATTTCCTTAATCAAATCTATAATTATAATTCATTAACATTCATTGTGTTGATAATTAACACAGAATAAGTTATTATTACACATATCTAATTATAAGATTCTTAAATTGTTCTTTTGCTACAAAACAAACTGCAGTACAGATGTATATATTGTGCAATATATTATCTAAAGCAATGATATAATTTCAAAAAAAAAATTCACTAATTATTTATTTCTTTAATATTCATTAGAATGTTGTTTATATAACGAACTATCATGTAATTTATTTCCTTAGTCAAATCTATAATCATAACTTATTATCATTCATTATATTGATAATTAACAAAGAATAAGTTATTACTACACATATCTAATTATAAATCTAATTATAAGATTCTTAAATTGTTCTTTTGCTACAACACAAACTGCAGTACAGATGTATATATTATGCAGTATATTGGCAAAAGCAATGATATAATTTCGAAAAAATGTTCACTAATTTATATTTTTTAAAATATTATTTAATTTTATTAGAATATTAGTTTAATATTTATTAGAATGTTGTTTATATAACGAACTATTCCATAATCTATTTCCTTAATCAAATCTATAATTATAATTCATTAATCTTCATTGTGGTGATAATAATCATAAAATAAGTTATTACACATATCTAATCATAAATTTAATTATAAGAATCTTAAATTGTTCTTTGGCTACGAAATAAAGTTTTAATATTAATATATTTATATTAATGTTTATTTAAGTTTACATATTTTAGTTTATATATTACGTAAACTGTAATGTATAATTTAGTATAATTCTCTACTAATTACTTGTTAGATTAATCTTCATTAGAATATTGTTTATATAACGAACTATTTTTTTAATCTATTTACTTAATCAAATCTATAATTATAACTCATTAACATTCACTGTGTTGATAATTAATAAAGAATAATTTATTACTACACATATCTAATTATAAATCTAATTATAAGATTCTTAAATTGTTCTTTTGCTGAGAAATAAATTGCAGTAAAGTTTTAATTTTAATATACTTATGTTAATGTTTATTTAAGTTTATTTATTTTAAGTTTATATATTACATAAATTATGTATAATTTAGTATAATTCTCTGCTAATTACTTATTAGATTAATCTTCAGGTGAATATTGTTTATATAATGAACTATTTTGTAATCTATTTACTTAATCAAATCTATAATATAATCAAATCTAATAACTTATTAACGTTCATTGTGTAGATAATGAACACAGAATAAGTTATTAGTACACATATCTAATTATAAATCTAATTATAAGATTCTTAAATTGTTCTTTTGCTACAAAACAAACTGCAGTACAGATGTATATATTATGCTATATATTGACAAAAGCAATGATATAATTTTTAAAAAAATTTTCATTAATTATTTATTTGTTTAATATTTATTAGAATGTTATTTATATAACGAACTATCCCGTAATCTATTACATTAATCCAATCTATAATTATAACTCCTTAACGTTCATTGTGTTGATAATTACCATAGAATAAGTTAGTACTACACATATCTAATTAGAAATCTAATTATAAGATTTTAAAATTGTTCTTTTGCTACAAGACAAAATGCAGTACAGATGTATATATTATGCAGTATATTGGCAAAAACCATGATATAATTTCGAAAAAATATTCACTAATTATTTATTTGTTTAATAATCATTAGATTGTTGTTTATTTAATGAACTATCCCGTAATATATTTCCTTAATCAAATATATAATTATAATTCATTAACGTTTATTGTGATAATAAACATTAAAATAAGTTATTTTTACACATATCTAATTATAAATCTAATTATAAGAATCTTAAATTGTTCTTTCGCTAAGAAATAAATTGCAGTAACGTAAAGTTTTAATATTAATATAATTATATTACTGTTTATTTAAATTTACACATTTTTGTTTATACACTACATAAATTATTATGTATAATTTAGTATAATTCTATGCTAATTACTTATTAGATTAATCTTCACATTAATATTGTTTATATAACGAACTATTTCGTAATTGATTTGCTTAAACTAATCTGTAATTATAATTCATTAACGTTCATTGTGTTTATATTTAACAGAGAATAAGTTAGTACTACACATATCTAATTATAAATGTAATTATCAGATTCTAAAATTGTTCTTTTGCTATGAAATAAATTACAGTAACGTAAAGTTTTAATATTAATATATTTATATTATTTATTTGGGTTTACATATTTTATTTTATATCTCACATAAACTATTATGTATATTTTAGTATAATTCTCTGCTAATTACTTTTATACATACATAGCTTTTTAAACATAATAGCATCATTCTCATACAAAATTTCCTAAAAATTGATGTAAAAAAATAATTTTAAATAAATGAGTAAATCACATGTATAGTTGGCTTTCTGTACGTCAGAAATCATTAGACTTTGGAGTCAATTCACACTAACTATAAATATTAAGTTGGGGAAAAAGAAATCCATTATTTTTGCTTAAAATTTATGACTTTATTTAACATGTTTCGGATTGTCCGATTTGGGTCAAATATGCACAGTTTTGTTGTAAAATTTGTTACCATTTCAAAGGTAGCTTCATAATGCCTCTCTCATAGAAGTATTGGTCCGAATTGGCGAAAAACTCTATTAATCGATTTTTACAATCTTCTCTTGATCCCAATTTCTTAACACTCAGAAAGTTTAGCAAAGCGAGAAAAAGGCGGAAATCGCTTGATTCCAGGTCCGAACTGTATGGTGGATGCATTAAAACTTCCCAACCAAGCTCCCTGAGTTTCTGGCGAGTCACCACAGACGTATGTAGCCTGACGTTGTCCTGATGGAACACAACACCTCTTCTGTTGGCCAATTCTGGCCGTTTCTGGTCGATCGCTAGCTTTAAAAGGTCCAGTTTTTGACAGTAGAGATCTGAATTTAGTGCTTGGCCATACGGAAGCAACTCGTAATAAATGATTCCCTCCCAGTCCCACCGAATACGTAGTAGAACCTTCCTGTCCTTTGGTCCTGGTTTGGCCACCGTTTGAGCTTCTTCCCCTCGCTTTGACCACGATCGTGTTCGCACAATACTGTCGTATTTGACCCATTTCTCATCCCCAGTCACCATCCGTTTAAGAAATGGGTTGAATTCATACCGTTTAGCCAAGAACATTCGATCCATCATCTTTTTTGTTGTTAATTGGTGTGAAACCCAAGCATCTAACTTCTTTTTTAATCTAACTTTGTGCAAATGGTTTAAAACTGTTTTATGGTCGATCTTAAGCTCCTGTGCGATGCTACGACTACTAACATGCCGGTCAACTTCGATTATTTTTGCGGTTTTATCGACATTTTCGATGATGGGTCTCGTCTGCCTGTGTTAGGTGCATCTTTAACATCAAAACCGCCTGAACGGAATCGACGAAACCAAAATTGCACGTAATTACCTGTTACAGTATCGGCACCATAAACACCATTCCCAGTTGCAACCGCCTGGCTTGCATTTTTGCTTCTGTCAAAGAAAAACTGTAAAATGTACCGAATTTTCTCTTTTTTGACTTCCATTTTTAACACCCTGTAACTCACAACTGAATGGACCAAACACAAAACAGTAAAATAATTTTTGGGCGTGAGACGTCACCTTGACAATAAGCATAAATTTGAAATTGTTTGGTCGATAATTTACGAGATATCGGTCACTAAAACCATCTACCGAAAAGAATAATGGATTTCTTTTTCCCCAACCTAATATAAAGCTTAGAATACCTAGCTTTTATCTTGAATTAAATTTTATTGATACCTTATGCATTAACATAAATGATTATGAAATTATTAATTAAAATTTGGTCTTGTAGGATACAATCGAAAACACGGTACTACACAGAGTCCAACATCAGTAGAACCTTGGACAGTAGAACCTTGTTTCACTCCTTACCTTCTTCCAACTGCTGTCTCTCTTAGAGCAGCAAATACTGTAGTAGCCAGAAAAGTAAACAAAAGCATTCGAAACCATAAAAAGCACATGTGAGATAATTCGGGAAAGACTGATTGCACAGTGTAATATTTCCCATTGCCCTAGCTAGGCTCGGGATAAACCAGACTCAGGAAAAACCAGGAACGGGTTAAGATCTTTATTCAAATAGAATAAAAATATTTTTTCACTGAGAAAAAAATGTAGCCGTGGTAATGAATTTTTCATCTCGAAAGGTACTTTGTCCTTTTAGTCAAATATCCATTTTAATATGTCAAAATGAAACTGGGTGAACTGTTATTAGGACCACCCCAAACCGAAAGAGTTACAAAAGTTACAAAAATATTTCTTAGATAAATATCTAACGCCTATTTGGTTTGATTTGGTTTGGAGCGCTACGGTCTACTGTTTTGCACACGTGGGCTAATGAGACCGGGACCTACTGCTTAAAGAGATTCCGAACGGCTACGAACATTCATGCCATAGTGGGATTCGAACCCACGAACTCTGGTACCGACGACCAGCGCCCTAACCAATCGGCCAGCGTTCGGCATCTAAAGCCTATAATTTTAATAATTACTAATTCTATGATAAATTAAAGCTATGAAAAGAATGTTTTTTAAATACATAGCATACGTGGGTAGAATAATTTTCTACAAACTTAAACGCGCCTGTTTCTTGTACCCAATCACTTCAATATAAGATTTATTTTTAGGTAAAAAAAAGGAACATAAACCTTCATCAGAGATTCGTCCATTACAAAATTAAGTTTTCTTTTGGTTATAAGAATTAGGCCTTTTGCAGCAAGCATCTTAAAATTTAGATCTAAATTCCGAAAGCTTCTTATTTTGAAGCATACTAAGTTACCTTTTCCGCGTATATGTTTTTGAATAATACCTGAAATGTTACATATTTTATAATATTTCTGGAAAATTTTCCTGCATGTTTGCATTGTTGAAATAAGATGAAGAGTTAATATATGTTTTCGTTCCTAGAAATCGAAAAATAATATTAAATTCAGAGAAACACAGAGGGAGGGGGAAGCGGAAACTTTCGTTTTCTCAATATTTGTATTCCATTTAGTTTCTTAAAATAGGAGTTTTATAATACTTGAGTCAAAATAAGTCCCTTTTTAGGCAAACGGTTGCTATGGCAACGTTTGTCAAAGGTTGTCAGTGGAAACATACGTCACTATCACTCTGCATAAGATAAATAAGGGACCATTTCCATAATGCGAAAATAAGGCCTTTTCTTGATGGGTTATTTTTTTCTGGCCGGATGCTGTCAAGCTAAGATTACCCAGGGAAGCATATCCAGAAAAGGGAAAGATAAAACTTGATACTTAAAACAACGTAAGTGATAAAATTTGATGAAATGGTGGAATTATCTTGTTAAGAAACGTAAAAGAGTACAACACTGACATATTTACGGAGACATCTAAGAAAAATTGATCAAAATGTAAAACTCTACTGATAATATATTTCCAAAAACAGAGGAAAATTAATTTAAAAACATATTAAATGATAATAATTGATAATAAGAATGGATAATACGGTACAATTATTTCTTTAAACCGAACAACAGGCGGCAAAAGAAACATTGTAAACACTAGATTTACGGACTTATACATGAATACATAAAACAGACCAACGTAATTAAAAGTAAATTTCGCTTCATTCTGTCCTTACATCTCAACATTTTTTTGAAACTCTTTTCTCATTCTTAAAAATTGGCGACGTTGCATACACCAATAGTAACTCCTTGCATCAGTAATTCTTACATAACTCCTTTATATTCAACTTATTATCTTTATATTTTAACTTATTTCCGCATAACCCTTTGTCATCACTAACTATAATCAAACTGATTTGCCCCTTATATAGGGTTCATACCCCTATATAATGGAAATTATATTTAATTCGATGAAAGAAGCCGAATAGACGAGATTCTAAAATAAATAATTTCATAATTTTATTTCCGAATTTTCATCTTACTATTTCGACCATTCAAAGACACAGAATTCATTATGGATAACTTACTTCTTATTGTGTGTTGGGGGGGGGAGTTAGTACCCAATTTTTATGTTGACTTAATATATGAAAACCCCTAAGAATTTTCACGGGCAGTCTTTGGAGTTTTACACATAATGCTTACATTAATTTCCCGATCTAGTTTACTTATCCTTACATATATATATATATATATATATATATATATATATATATATATATATATATACATATATATATACATATATATATACATATATATATGTGTGTGTGTGTAAAGAAATTATATATATATATATATAGATAGATAGATATACACATATATACATATACATATACACATACATACATATACATATACACATATAAACATATACATGTAATAAATTAATTATAAAACTGCTGGACACATAAATATTAATTTTACTTGCCCGGGCTATTGGACAAGGAGAAAGCTAATTCAGCTAGCAGTAATAACGAACGATGCAGTCGGCCCACACTGAAGAGAACGGTACAAGTCTAATTAAAACTTCATTATAGAACTGCTAAAGCGGACATCTTTACGAGTCAACGAGAGACAAAAGAAAGACACAAAAATCCCTCTGCCCGAACAGAGGTGCACCCGAGAGCGAAGACAGAAAGAATTTTCCCGAGGGACAAGAATTTAAGTGTAAAATCAATAAAAACGCGGAGCCGTTGGCCGGCGATAGCTGGAAAACGTGTTGAATGGACAGAAAATGGACATCTATACGATAGAAAGCTTTGGGAATTGTAACGAAAGAATTTTAAGTCGAAGACATTCCATTGATGAAGACATTTCGATGCTGGGAAAAATATTTTAAGAAATTAGAATGGGAGAGAGGAGATTTTTAAGGAAATAGTAAAGTTAAATAATTTGATATATTACATATATATATTACACACACACACACACACACACACACACACACACACACACACACACACACATATATATATATATATATATATATATATATATATATATATATACACACACATGTAATATGGGCGAGACACAGTTTATTTCTGATAAGAAACATGAAATCCGTACAACAGGCAAACACTTTTACAACCTCGTGCACATAGACAATGTGATCCCGCACATACGCTTTTCAAGGAGGGGTTTCTCAGGTAAGAAGACTACGAGTAATCCCTGAGCACAATGGATCACGTGATAAAAAATACCCACGTTTAAAGAGAACGAGCTAACAATTGGCTAAAGTAGTACAGACAGAGGCTGAATTAAGTCAATAACGCGTCTGGAGGGAAAAATCAAAATTACCGCGCAAACCCCGAACGTACTTTATGAACAAAAGTTAAATTAATATTAAATGAATACAAAATTACGTAAATAAGAGATTTTAACATTACATATATACATATATACTTATATATATACATATATATGTAATGATATTTTGAACCAAAATCTAACTAACATGATACGTCTATTTCAAAATAATTTTCGAGTAATTCTATCCTTTTTGTGACTAAACTTGGCGACTATCTTTAGATTTTTTTCTCGAATTGGCGAGTACGAAAATCCCAAAATTAATTCCTGCTTTAATCATAACTTCTAATATAGCTCTTTATATTATTAGTTTCGCTTGTTCAACATAATTAACCATTAAGAACCATGATTGGCTGGCTCACACACCTATCAATTGCTATGCAAGGGTTTTTCACCCGAGAAGCTTTCGATAAGTGATGCTGCAATAGACTTCATTTCTTTTCTCTCATTCATATATAATCCTAAATTATTGGAATATTAATTTTTTATACATAACTTAAGACTAAATCCGAGTACGTTGATTCTATCTGACATTTATTGCACTGGAATGCTACAGGACTGTGATAAATTACATTTAATTACCCGTCTTTCAATGTAGACCTTCCCTTCAGAATGCAACGCAAAATGTGGAAACATCAGATTCTAGAAAAGCAGTGTCTGAAAAAAGAAATAAATTAAAAGTAAATAAAGCGCAAGTGCAATAGTATAGTTTATTTTAATAATAGTATCACAAATTCATTTTCGAAAATAATTTTGCTGCCGAATCAATAGATATACACGAAAGGAGGGAGCGAAATTTAATTAAGAACGTTTAATCATTCCCATTTCTATGAAAATTACTTCATTTTATTCCGTTACCATGGCAACAAGTAATTACATCGATAATGCTGGAATATGTTTCAAAGATAAATCATTTTACTACATGTGCAAAGAATTTTATTGAAAATGTATTTGGCGTTATCCTATATTTTAAATTTTACGTTCGAAATATCGATTGTCCTAGATAATAAAAATCTCGGAAATGGAAGGCCCGGATCCTAGAGGACGAGAAGGATTTTGTAAATACTGCATTTCCAATAATTCCTTCTTTAGAGTAGTAAAAGTTTATATAATTACCAAGAGAAATGTTGATTTGTTTTTTATTTTCTATTAGATTTAATTGGATTAAATCCTAGATCGTAAAAGAAAATGAAAGGAAATCTGGTATTTTGTTCTTGTCCATTTTCACTTGCCAAAAGAATGCTTTTCACAGTATAAGAATTATTCACTTCTTCTAAAATTATTACATAAATTTATTGTTTTTATAAACAAAAATATCAAATTATTAAGCTTTATATCTGCCAAATTCGAAGTTGATTGTATACATCATATCACGTAGAATTCCAAATGATTCGTTTATTCTTCTCTTGTAAAGCCTGTATTCTTTAAACTTATCTATCTTCTATCTTCTTTCGCTAAATTCATCTGCATATTTTCAATCCAGTTTTCTGTAAGATTTTATTTAGTTCACAGTTCCAAAAAGGAATGATAAAAAAAAAGCATCTTTCGAAAATTCTGTTCGAAAAGTCTGTCCCGATTACTCCACATTTACTTTGTGAGATAAAGATATTTTTCATAGCAGCATTTTTTTTATATATATAATCTTTATATTTCAGTATGTTAAATATTTATTTAACACTAAGAATACCAAAACTTAATGTATATCTATTTCTACCATAACCAGACTTTATGTTACCTGATTGAATGTATTCTGAAGACACTCCCCCCTTTGTCCAGAACTAACGACCGGAATGAGCTGAGGATTTGAAGCCCTCCTGTTTCGACCCAGCTACAATAGCGCGGCGATGCCGTGTCTGCGATGTTGACGGTTCGGTTGAATAGGCGTCACGCCCCTGATCGGTTGCGGTAATGACCTCGGAGGATTGCCGGAATTGGGACAGCTAGCGAATGAGAATTCAACTTAAAAAAACTTGCTTTAACCTTAGCTGGAATTCTCAGGTAACTGGAATCGTGCTAGTACGTATCCCGCGCTCAGGTATTAATCGTCAGAAAACGTACTAGTATGTGACCCACGATCAAGTATCAATCGTCAGAAAACGTACTAGTATGTGACCCACGATCAAGTATCAATCGTCAGAAAACGTACTAGTATTGTGTCCCGCGATCAAGTATCAATCGTCAGAAAAAGTATTAGCATTGTGTCCCGCATACAATGTGTTAAATATAGTAATATTTAAAATAAATGTAGAAGTAAATATTATTTTCGCACTATCATTGCCATAGTGATTGAAAATTCTTGTAAATAACATCGAGGTTTCTTTGAAGAGACTTTTCAAAAATATTTCAGTCTGAATCAGTCCAAATTTTGCTTAGGAAATGTCTATTTATACAAACAAACCTTTTTTTCCTAGAAAAATTCATATTCACAGCCCCTTATTTCTCTGAAATCAGCATCAATAAGATGAATAAAACTAATTTAGGCTTCTCTAATGTATTTTATAATTAAAAACACGTGTTTTTGTTGTTTATGAATAATATTCTAAGAATTAGCGAATCCATTAAAAGAAACTTTATTTACTGAACATTTCGTGTCATTTTACTTTATTTTGTTGGCATCTTTTCTCTCTCTCCCTCAGTAAAAGCGAAGTATTTCTGCTCCAATAAGAAAAGCTTTGTTCGCGGGGAATTTATATTCATAAAAGAGGCTTTTAAGGTTGTTTTTTCCGCGTGCTGTCTTTATAGCCAATATGATATTATCTGAAATGGAACAAAAGGAGATAAACTAATAGGTCCAACTTTACTGCTCTTTGTAAAATTAAACACAGGTTCTCATTTTACTCTCTTAATTAATGGCTTTATTAAAAGGAACTTTATTTAATGAAAACAATTACCGTGCTTTTATTTTATTCGCATCTCTACATAAATGACTTTTAAATCTTCTTTCACCCCCGAAATTTCCTCCTCTTTAGCTTTTAAAAGTTAAATAGATAATTGAGTTACATAAAATTCCTTTGTGCCAGAATCACTGCAAATTAAAATTTTTATGCAAAAATATCATTATGAATGAAAATTTTATTGCTTTATTTTATAGGCATAATTAAAACAAATTATTCAGTGCAACAACGCAAAAATTAATTTTGGCTTTATTTCTCGGCCTTTTGTGAAAAGCATTCATGAAAAGCTTTTGGACTTGGAAGTAAATATAAATGGCTTTCACTGCTGCCATAAAGTAAATTAGCTTATAAAACTTTTCAAAAGCACGGAGGCTTAGTAAAAATTTGAAACATATTTTGATAATTTCTCGTAAATATTAGATAATTTTTACTTTTCCTGAGAAATTAAAAACAAATCTCAGTTCTCTTTGTAATGACATAAATATAGCTTAAAACGGAACTTTTTTTTACCTGACTTTCGTTCTATGCTTTCTATTGTAATAGACTGATAGCTTTATTTTAGTATTGTAATAAAAGAATACTGGTATTAAATTATAAAAATTAGATGTAATGTAACTTAATGATAACTAAAAAAGTTGTTTAGGCAAGTGTCTCTATTAATTTTGTTAATATATTTTTTAGGTTTAAAGCAGTATATTTCAATTATTTTAAGTAAAATAATGAACTTTAATACATCTGTCACAATTAACTTATTAAAGCTTGAAAAATTGCTGCTCAATATATAGATTATGATTTTTTTAAACTGATATTACTCAGGTAGATAGGGTCGTATGTAAATCTATGTGTCCTCTGAAATACCACTTATTTGGTAAGAGGAGTAATGAGGACATGGAACATAGATTTCTAGTGAAAACAAAAAAAAAGTATAAATTTGAACAATAGAGGATGCTAGCAGAAACACTTGAAAAATTTCTTCTCAATGTGTAGAGCATTTTTTAACTGATACAACTCAGAACAATCTACTGAAATATAAAAACCTGAGCAAGCAATTCATGATATTGGTCAATAAAATCATGAAAAAATATTCCGCACAAATTTTTAGTTTGGTTTCGAGCGCTACGGTCTAGTGTTTTGCTACACGAGAGGTAATGAGACCGGGAACTACTGCTTAACCCTTTGACAGTTTCATTTTTTTATTGCATTTTTTTGTTCATTTTACTTTTTTAAGTAAAGATATGTTATTAAAATTAACATTTCTAATATTTTTAAGCATTTATTACAATTTTTTTCTTTCTACGAAATCATCATAGAACTGAAGTTTACCTTTAGTCTCGTCAATATCCAAGTTCATTTTTGGAATTCCAGCGAATGCAAATCTAGGAGGCGGATCCGAAGGATTATCACAATTAATTTCAAAAAATTGTCTTGCTTGACTGATTCCATCTGGACTACTATCAGAGTCATTACTATCCAGGTCGTGACATGGATGTTCGTAGCCGTTCGAAAGCTGTAGGTCCCGGTCTCATTAGCCCTCGTGTTGCAAAAAGTAGACCGTAGCACTCCAAATCAAACCAAATCAAACCAAACTATCCAGGTCATCTAGTCAACTTTCGCTATCATTTACAGATCATTCAGTTTCTGATTCCGAGTCACAGTTCGAATCGCAAGAAATGAGCTCCATACGCTCTGAAATATCCATTATTTAAAAGTAAAAATATATTATTCAACTCTTACATCAATAAAATTATCAGGCGGTTAGTAAAATATAACCAGAAAGCTATACATTGAAAGATAACAATTCGTCTTCTGATACAAAACATGCGAAAAAACCCGCGCTTTTGAACCAATCAGAGTAGAAAATACAATAAACTGCAAACTATCATTTACTGGACATCTATACGAATAATTTGTTACTAAAATTGGAAAAAATACGGCCGAAACAGTGCAAGCGAAATAGAAATCAGATTGCCCGTACGCCGTAAGGGCAAATCAGTAAAGGCCCGAAAGCTGTGCCCGTACGGCATACGGGCAAAACTGGGAAGGGGTTAAAGCTGATTCCGTACGGCTACGAACATCCATAATAATCACCGGGGTTTGAACCCTCGAGCTCCGATACCGATGGGCAGCACTCTACGATTCGGCCATCGTTCGGCTAGATTCTTGACAAAAATAAAATAATTTAAAAATTACCAATCGTGGTTAATACAAGCTAAAAAAATGTTTACACATGAACCGATATTAATTTTGTTAATATATTTTTAGAGTTTAAAACAACATCTACCAATTATTTTATATATAGGAGTGGATTATTTAATACACCTTTCACAATTAACTAATTAACGCCTGACATATTTCTGCTCAATATACATTGTAAGTTTTTTTAAGCTACTCAGATACATCTATAGCTCGATGCATGTGTTGAAAAGATTAATTTTATAGGAGAGTTAGTGAGGATATGGAAAAAAAGATTCCTTACAAAAGCAAAATAATTACAAAAGTTGCCAATAAGAAAATGCGAGCTAAAAAATTTGTTAACAAGGATATTAATTTGGTTATTATATTTTAAGCCTTTAAAACCGATTAAATCAATTAGGTAAAATAAAGGGAGCTGCGGTGCTCCGTCGACAAAGGCAACGCTCTCGTAACTGGAGGGTTGCGGGTTTGAAGCCCGAGCCAACCCAAGATCCGCCGTGTTCGTTAATGGTGACTGGAGAATGCAAAATAGGTTTAAATCCCAATATCCTCCAAGTTTTCAAACGATACCTCAGGGGGTGATGGCCAAGCCTGGGAGAGACTTCTGCTGGGTTCCTACTTTGAAATGACGAGGACCCACTTGAGCTAAGTGACCCAAGTGACGCTCTTTCACCCCAGTGGTGCTTGTCAAACGAAACACGCACCACTTCGCCTTAATTCTTGCGGCCTGTGTCCTACGTACTTAGCTCTGGCAAGTGGCATCAGCAACAACAGTTTGAATAAAGAATAAATTGTTAATTTATCTTTCAACTGTGTTCACAATTTATCTCATTATCACATGAAACATTTATTTTCAATATACAAAGTATTTTTTAACCATCACATTTCAAGGCCGTGTATAGCTACATGAATCTGCTGAAATACCCTTCCTTTGGTTGGTTTGGTTTGGTTTAGAGCGCTACGGTCTACTGGTTTTCATAAGAGGGTTAATGAGACCGGGACCTACTGCTAAAAGCCAATTCCGAACGGCTATGAACATCCATGCCCGCAGCAGTATTCAAACCCCCAAACTCCTGTTCCGAAGAACAACGATTTCGGCTTTCTTTTATAGGAAGATTAATGAGAACATGGACAAATAGATTCCCTGAAAAGAATAGTTTCAAAAGTTACCCATATAAAAAATATGAGTTAAGAAACTGTCTTTACAGATATCAATATGAGTTAAGAAACTGTCTCCACAGACATCAATATGAGTTAAGAAACTGTCTCCACAGACATCAATATGAGTTAAGAAACTGTCTCCACAGACATCAATATGAGTTAAAAAAACTGTCTCGACAGACATCAATATGAGTTAAAATAACTGTCTCGACAGACATCAATATGAGTTAAGAAACTGTCTCCACAGACATCAATATGAGTTAAGAAACTGTCTCCACAGACATCAATATGAGTTAAGACATTGTCTCTACAGTATCAATATGAGTTAAGAAACTGTCTCCACAGATATCAATATGAGATTTTTAAATATGTTTTCAGAGTTTAAAACCGTATATATTATTTTTAGCAAAGGAATGATTTGTTAATATATCTTTCACAATTAGCTAATTAATGCCTGAAACATTTTTGCTGAATATAGAGTATGTTTCTTGAACAGAAACTACTCAGAATCATCTATAGCTCGATGTACATGCTGAAATACCATTACTTTGGTAAGATGACTAATGAAGACATTGTAAAATAGATACCATGTAAAAAAAAATAATTTCAAAAGTTACCAACAGAAGAAATTGCCATCTAAAACCCTGAGTTCATAGATGTATTAGTTTTTAAAAATATATTAAATTTTTTTAAATTTTTGTATTAAATATTTGCTTTTTAATATTTAAATTTTGATATTAGTTTCTTTTTTTAAATATTACAGTTTTTTTCCAGTCTTTCACTCAAGATTTAAAACGCCAGTATAAACTAATACAAATTACATGCTAAAGAGCACTTAAGTGATTATGAACTCTTAACTATCTTTGAAAAAAGAGAAAAATTCTAACCTGCAATTGATGAAAAAAAAGGATCATGTTCATAACAAAATTTGAAAAGGATATTAAGCCTCTAAATCTTTACGCACAAATTTCTTTTTGAATCACACCTAACGAAGCAAAATACATTCTTACACAATGAAAAGTTAAGGTATAAGTCTACGATGAAAACGTCATTTTTTGCCAAAAATCATAATTTTATTTTATTTCTCTATTGTAAAATTTCAACTTTTAGGCTTCTAAATCTGTTTTGTTTTGTCTCTATGGTATTTTCAAGAAAAGTGATAGTCTTTAAACATCAATTACAGCTGTCAAAACGAAACGGAAGTAGCGACTTCGGAACCGGAAGTTGTGAATTTAAAGTCTTATTAAAGAGATTAATTTTTTTGGACAAAACTTTTTAAATTTTCATGAAGATTAGTTTAAACATTTTTCTAGTATTTTTAATAATTAGCAATTTGGCAATTATAATGTTTTGAAGCAAGAAAGTGTGGGGAATTTTAAACGTGTATTTTAATTTTTGAACAGTTAAAGTTGCTTTCATAAACTTCAAATGCGTTTTTCTCGGAACGGTATTTTTAATAAAATTTTTAAACTTGAAATGTGATTTCTCGAAAAGTTCTTTAAATATTTTTTTGAAAATTATTATGAATGATTTTGATAGTATTTACTAGTGAATGACCTAAAAGCTTGATATTTGGATCATTTTAATGATGCTACACTCGTAGTTAGATGTAAAGGTTAATGTAAATTCGTTAAAAATTCAATGTGTATGATTTTGAAGGACCAACACTTTTTACTAAATGTAAATGAAGCAAAGATTTTAGGTGATTCACTAGTCCAGTTTATACGAAATGTGTTGCATCAAAAAATATTGAAATAATTTAATTTATTAAAAAAAAATTAGATCTTTTGTAAAAACTCGACTATTTTACTAAATTTTCTTCATTTATTAGAAATTTTATAAAAACTTCTCCAGGAATAAAATTTTTAAGTGCAATTCTCTATGATAATATAAAAAATAAATATAAAAATATAAAAACATGAACTAGTTTCTACGTTTAAAAAAAAAATCTCCGAACGTAGGCGGATACCTTAATATCACTTTTTATATTTACAAATATTGTTGAACATTTCCCGATATCTCTCAATATCACTTTTTGATATTTATAACAATGTTGGTCAATGGTTTTTCGATATCTCTTAGAATCACTTTTTGATATTTAGAAGTTTAGGTCAGTGTTCCCCGATATGTCTGAACATCATTTTTTGATATTTAGCAATGTTCCTCAATATCACTTTTTGATATTTAGCAGTGTTGGTCAATGGTATCTAGATATCTCTAAATATCACTTTTTGATATTTAAAAACGTTGGTTAATGTTTCCTCGATATCTCTCAATATCACTTTTTGATATTTAGCAGTCTTAGTCAATGGTTTCTCGATATCCTTCAACATCACTTTTTAATATTTAGCAGTGTTGGACAATGGTTTCTCGATATCTATAAATATCACTTTACTAACTATCAAAAAGTAATATTCCGAAATGTCGGAGAAACATTAATCAACGTTGTTAAATATCAAAGTGTTGGTTAATGTTTCCTCGATATCTCTGAATATCCCATTTTGACGTTTTGCAATATTGGTCAAAGGTTTCCCGATATCCTTCAACATCACTTTTTAATATTTAGCAGTGTTGGACAATGGTTTTTCGATATCTATAAATATCACTTTGCTAACTATCAAAAAGTGGTATTCCGAAATATCGGAGAAACATTGATCAAAGCTGTTAAATATCAAAGTGTTGGTCAAAGTGACGCTTTGCAATATTGGTCTATGTTCCCAAATATCTCTAAATATCACTTTCACTAGCATATAGCCCATTGTAACGTCACAGCTCTAAAATAGGTAACTTTGGTAGCGTTGTGGTCGAGCAGGTTTCTTCAAAGGCCTGATTAGGATGAAACATCGAACACAAGTGAGATGGAGAAGAAAAAAGGATTTATTCTGATATATACAAATATATACATCATGTACATTCTCGGCATGACACATTCATGCTCGCCCGCCGGTCAACAACTTTCTCAGCGTCTTCTCTCACACCAAACGACGCTTGGCCCTCGTGACGTCACCCGCAATCCCCCACACCCCTCTCTCTCTGTCTCTTCTAGAGGAGAGGTTAGGGAGGAGAGAATGGAGGCATGGGGACCCCCAGATAGAACACGTTCGACTGACGAAAGAGCGAGCCGTAATACACAAACAAATACAAATTAAAATAGTTTTTCAGTAGCGTGATGCTACACCGTCATATGACGCGATCAATAAACGTTTTAATTTTCTAGAATTGTAAAGTACCCTATGAGGCAGACAAAAAATGGATTGTTTTTTGGCTGAGAATTATCTGGTACAGGCTCGATAATTTATTGATCTTCATACTCCTCTAAAGTCACCCGATACTGTGAATGCAGTTTAGAATCACGTTGAATTCTTTTAGAAAGATAATTCAAATACGCACTTGGGAAATCTGAAAAATCACATACGCATATTCAAAGAGCCGCATGCGGCCCGCGAGCCACAATCTGTGGTCCCCTGATCTAGACGATAACAACTCATGACTCTTTTAATAAAAGTAAAGCAAAGCTAGAATACACACCACACAAGAAAAGAGATCTGTTGAGAACAAAAATTAAAGCAATATCACCAATCTATATCTTTATATAACGCACGAATTACTTTTTAAATATTACTTAATAGAGCAAAATTTAAAGTGCGATGCCTGTTACATCTAATTCACATAGTACTACACACTGCCTTCGAACAAATAACTTCCACAGCAGCGTTTAGGAATTCTCTTAAAATCCCATGAGAGAAAAATCCTCGAGTGGAAATGTAATATGAATATAAATAACATCGGCATGATACTTGCGCATCCATTATGAATACTGACAGTTAAAGAAAAACTGCATTATTTTAAATGCACGTTCGAAACACTCTTGGAATAACAAACACGGGAATTCTGTGCATTAATAGCATAAGGGGGAATACTTAAAGATTTGTGTTGCTATGGAAATTATTTTCACGATACTCAGGGCACGACTTTTAAAAATAACGCAGTTAAAGATTTCATAAACATAAACTTGACTGTTTGTAAAGTAGTCGTGCTTTTTTAAGCAATCATCGTTAGATATTTTTATTGATTTACCTTACACCTTCACAAACTAAAACTATTTAATCACTAATAATTACACCTTTTCTTGGGTTACACTTACAAGATGTAAAGGAATGAAATATATTTTACGATTGAGAAATGAATATAAAGATATTACATACCGTCAATTGCTTTATGTAATTTATGCAATTATTCGTAAATTTTTGTTTCTATAGAAATTTTATTCACGATACTCCTTGCACTAATTTAGAAGTATTATTTTTAAACGTAAACTTCACGGTTTACAAAAAGACGTACCTATTTAACACTTGGCATGCAGGTATACTTCACCGCCCACTTAAGCGGGCGTTTTTTCGTGAATCGCGCGAAAGTTTAGTTATTCAGAAAAATCGCAGTCCGTCGAAAACTACTTTGTTTTTATGAACGAATTTTTTTTTATTTTACACTTTAATATATACTGTATGATTATTTTTAAAAAAATTTACGAAATCACTAAAATAAATGATTTTTAAAATTAAGTCCGATAACCTGTCAGGCCTATTTCTTCATCACTCTCTTTGTCACGACGGCTCATTTTATCCATTTTGTATTAGACAATCAAAAAAACTAAACTTCCAATTGACAAAACACGACTTGTACGTTCTGGAACTAGGAATTCGATGGAAGACGAAATAACGCAGCGAAAGACCGAGTCACTCGACAATCTTAACTTATGGAACGAATTAATTAATACATAATTCATAAGTATCATAATACTCACACTAATTCATAAGTATTACTTTATAAACGTAAACCTGACTGTTTACGTAAAGACGTTGTACCTATTTAATACTTGGCATGCAGGTATACCTCACCGCCAACTTACGCTTGCAGCCGGCGTTTTTCCGTGAATTGCTCGAAAGTTAAGTTATTCAGAAAAATCGCAGTTAAAAAAAAACTGCCTTGTTTTTAGGAAAGAAACTTTTTTTATTTTACACTTTAATATATACTGTATGATTATTTAAAAACAAATTTACGAAATCACAAAAATAAACGATTTTTAAAATGAAAATCCGATCATCTGTCAGCGCCTATTTCTTCGTCACTCTCTTTGTCACGAAGGCTCATTTTATCAATTTCGTATTCAACAATAAAAAACCAATCTTCCAATTGACGAAACACGACTCGTACGTTCTGGAGCTAGGAATTCGATGGAAGACGAAATAACGCAACAAAAGACCGAGTCACTCGACTATCCTAACTTGTGGAAGAAGAGTGTCAGAAGAGGTATTCTATCCCATTCCACTTAAACGGCTTTCCAGAGTCCTGTAAGTGTTGTGGGACGACGTTTAGATAATGCAGATTTTAAGTCCGAAAATACAAAAATCCATAGGTGATACATCGGTATATTTATTAGGGAAATTACTGAAGGGTATGGCCTTGATGCCGGTTTCTTTTTTATTTCTTTTAGGAAATTTACAGTGGATTTAGATGTGTGACTGCTAGCAGTGTCTTCATTGAGTTCCACAGATGGATGGCACTGCAGAAAAATGGGCAATAAATTAAGTTCCTGATAGTATTTGGAGTTAATCTTGACATTTTTTCAATCTCTGTATTTTTAACTTGCCATTATATGAAAAACCAGCAACAGTCAGAAATACCTTAGAAAAAATTTCTTTCGGTTCTGTGAACCATGCACTTAAATTTTTCTCCCCTTTTATAATAAATGGCTTTTTTATTGCAACCATTTAAATACACCCATGATTCGTCTATTGTGACAATTGTTTTCCATTTTCCTGTAGATAAATGTTTCTCATACAGAATTTTGTAGCATGTCCTGCGTTCAGCGACATGCTTTAGAGAAAGACGATGCACATTGCTTTTTTAAGTTATCTTAGGATTTAAATCAACTTTTATCGTTTTGCTTACAATGGACACCGAGCTTTTTAATGATTTTGCAACTGTCCTTTGACTAGGGGGGAGTTCTTTTAATATTAAACAACTTACTTTTGCAATAGTCGACGATTTTAATTTTTTCGAAGGATACTTGTTTGGAATTTTTGTATCACTCGAGTCACTAATTTGACGTTTTTTACTTTATTTTTGACGATATTACCTGTCGAAGTATTAGATATCATAAAACCATGAATCTCACATTGTTTTGGGGTAACAGAATATAAATACTTTTCTTCGGAAAGAGCATAAATATAGAATTCGAACCACTGCTTCGTTAAAAACGCCATTTTGAATAAAAACAAACCTCTCGCAGACGATAACTTTCACTTTTAAAAACACAGTACAATTGCAGTTATTTATTTTGCAACAAACGATTTTTTAATAACTCTAAACAAAATAATCTAAAAAATGTGCTAACAGCCTCTGTAGAGTTGCGAAAAATTTACAGTAGAACTCCAAACCAACCTAACTCATAAATATAACCTTTCCTATATTTATATAAACAGAAGAAACTGTACACGTAATTTGTACTATCAAAAGAAAAAGAAACATTCATTGTTGTTGACCAAAAATTAATCTACATTGTTATTCTTTGTTAGCTTTAAGGAGAAGATCTTGATCTAGTAAGATTTCAAGTCTGAAAAAAATAAACAAGACAGCTCAAAACGAAAAGGAAACCAAAAACAGAAGAAAATCCTTATTTGAATCTCGGAAAAAGATGAAAATAAAAGCATTTGCGATAACCCAGTCATTTCTATGTTTGATTACATGAAACTGTGGGATTACACTTAAGTTATACTTTAGAAAAACGAAATATTCATTCTTGTTGGCTAAAAAATAATCTACATTGTTAGGTTTAGTTAGCTTTAAGCAGTTTATTCTAGTCTAATTAGATCTAGAGTTGGGGAAAATTAGCAGTAAAACTCCAAACCAAACTAAATCTTAAATATTAGTTGATCCTCATTTTAATCTTAGGAAAAAGTAAAACGAAAGCATTTGCGATAACTGAACCTTTCCTATATTTATATAAACAGAAGAAACTGTATATATACACATAATTTATACTATCAAAAAAAATATTCATTGTTGTTGACCAAAAATAATCTATATTGTTATTCCTTGTTAACTTTAATCAGTAGATCCTGATCTAAAAAGATCTTTCGAGTCTGTACAGTAGAGCTCCAAACGAAACGAAACCAAAACAGGAGAGTACCCTTATTTGAATCTCGGAAAAAAGATGAAAATAAAAGGATTTACGATAACCCAGTCATTTCTATGTTTGATTGCATGAAACTGTGGGATTACACTTAACTTATATTTTTGAAAAAAGAAATATAAATCTTGTTGACTAAATAATAATCTATATTATTATTCCAAGTTAACTATAAGCAATCTATTCCAGTCTAATTAGATCTAGAGTTGGCAATAATTAGCAGTAAAACTCCAAACCCGACGAAATCTTAAATATCAGTTGATCCTCATTTTAATCTTGGGAAGAGGTAAAACAAAAAGGATTTACGATAACTAAACGACTACATTTATTTAGATGGAAATAACAGTGTATATAAACACCTAATTTAAACTTTCGAATAAAAAAAAATATGCATTGTTGTTAACCAAAAAAAAATCTATATTGTTATTCCTAGTTAATTTTAAGGAGTACATCTTGATCTAATAAGCTTTCGAGTTTGAAAAAAATTAACATTTTGGTTTCGTAGAGCTAGCAAAACGAAACCAAAAATAAGAAGATCCTCATTTGGGTTTGGTTTTGGAGTGCTACGATCTACTTCTCTGCAACACAAGAGCTAACGAGACCAGGACTTACAGCTTAATGCTGATTCCATGCCACAGTGGGATTCGAACCCACGAACTCCGGTACTGATGGCCAGCACCCTAACCAATCGGCCTTCGTTCGACGATCCTCATTTGGTTTGGTTTGGGGCGCTACGGTCTACTGTTTTGCACACGAGGGCTAATGAGACCGAGACCTACAGCTTAAAGCTGATTCCGAATGGTTACGAACATCCATGCCATAGTGGAATTCGAACCCACGAACTCCTGTACTGATGACCATCACCCTAACCAATTGGCCATCTTTTGGCGATCCTCGTTTAGTTTATTGCGCTACGGTCTACTGTTTTGCAAACGAGAGCTAATGAGACCGGTACCTACAGCTTAAAGCCGATTCCGAAAGGCTAAGAACATCCATGTCATAGTGGGATTCGAACCCACGAACTCCGGTACTGATGGCCAGCACCCTAACGAAACGGTCATCGTTCGGAGATCCTCATTTGTATCTCGGATAAAGATTAAACGAAAATCGTTTGCTGTCACCCATTCATTTCTATGTTTGATTACGTGAAACTGTACGATTACACTTAACTTATACTTTTAAAAAAAAGAAATATAAATCTTGTAGACTAAAAATAATCTACATTGTTATTTTTTAGTCAGCTTTAAGCAGTAGATCCTGTTCTAATTAGCTTCCAATAATTAACAGTGGAGATCGAAACCAAACGAAGCCAAAAATATGAAATGAACTTCAGTAGAATCTCGAAAACGGTGAAACAAAAAGTATTTACTATAACAGGGTAGCGAAGAAGCAATTGACCTAAGAAGTTCTTTCGCCCTAATAATGCTCGACACACACACACACACACACACACACACACACACACAAAAAAAAAAAAAAAAAAAAAAAAAAAAAAAAAAAAAAAAAAAAAAACGAAATCGCATCATTTGCTTTAATTTGTGTAACCGCTGGCCCACGTACTTGGAGGCCCAAGTGGCATTGCAGCGAGAACTACAAAAATAAACCAACCAAAAAATACCAATTACTGTATTTAAGTCATTCCTATATTTTCGAAAAGAAAATAATATCCAGACTGTAGACAAAAAACCAATCTACATTGGGATTTCAGTGTTTCAGTAATTAAACTTAAGCTCACGGAAAATTATCCCAATTATTTACTCATTATCTGTATCCCCTAATAAACATAAACAAAATAAATTTAACTAACAATGAGAACTGCTCTAAAATATAAATTAAATCTTTATGTTTTTTAAGCTTTATCAAGGATAAACATAAATGCCTGTCTTTCAGTTCCAGAAATCATTCATTCGAATATCGCTATTGGTGTGAATGTTTGTAGCCGTTCGTAACTGACTTTAAGCAGTGTATCTTAGTCTAATTAGCTCTCGTATTGCACATGACCAAACTAAACCAACTGACCTTCATTGCAATCCCAATAACGAACTGCAACTAATGCTTTTCCAATAACTGAGTCATTCATATGTTTATTTAAACGAAACTATATTTACACGCTTAATTTACACTCCCGAAAAAGAATTCCTCCTGCCTGTTGACTAAATTATAATCTACTTTGTGATTCCAAGATTGCAGTAATTAACATACTCTAGCTCGGGGAAAGAAAACATAATTATTTGCTCAATATCTGTACGACTTAATAAACAGAAGCGATATTTAATTAATGAATTATCAGAAATTCCTGCAAAGCATAAAGATTTACTTATTCACAGAAGCGTCTCATTTAAATTACTCGTGTTTATAAAGCCTCGGTGAAAAAAAGGGCCTGCATTTGATATAACCTAATTAATACGAGCATAAAATTTTACAATAAAGCAAAAAGGAATACTAATTTATCTATTCAAGCATATCGTTACATTTTCAAAACTCTTATTCCGGTATTAAATCTTTTGTTACAGCAAAATAAAACCTTTTCAAAATAAATTTTACGAGCTTCAGTTTTAGCTTTGAAAGATTAAGACGGGAATTTTTTTCCAGGCTATTCAACGTAATTAACTTTAATTACTATGACTTAACGCAAAGCATTCAAATTCCACATTAAAATGTATCATTTTTTTTTATCTCTTATGAAAATTAAAGGTATTTACTGCGGATATGTATTAAACGAACTTTAGATAATATTATTTTTTAAAAAAGGAACAAAATTAGTTATTTAAATTTAGTTAAGAACGGAGTTATATATATAGTTACAAATAAAATTAATGTACGCTTCATGTTAATTAAGCTTTCTCATTTCTGGGAGGTAAAAAAAATTTTGCTTTTCAACTTAAATTGAACTGATTATCAGATTATTAAGTGTTTGTCCGATCTAGAAGTTAATTTAAATGATAAAACGTAGGATAAAAAAAAATTTAAAAACTAAGAACACCGGGTAGAACTGGTTTTGAAAATTTTGTTGTTAGTTTCTTGTTATTAATGCTCGGTGTAATCACAAGGGAATTGAGAATATTAAGGCTTTAAATTCTAGAAAATGATGAATAATTATATGTGAATAACAAGTATTTGTATGCATTTTTAATTGAGGATTGCTAACAAGAATTCCAACTGAACATGAAATTGGTATTTGTCAAAAATCTAATGAATGCTAACGTATAATTAAAATTAGATAAAAACATTCAGTATAGTAATTATTAGTTCTTTTTTATCCGATGAACTGATTAACGGTACATCCCCTATATAATAATAGCCTAAGTTGTCTGTCCTCGAATTTATGAAGCGGTTGTAACATGAATGGATACAGGCATCCGTATTGTATTTTTATGGTTTGGTTTGGAGCGCTACGGTCTACTTTTTGCAACACGAGGGCTAATGAGACCGGGACCTACTGCTTAAAGCCGATTCCGAACGGCTACGAACATCCATGCGTCTGTGGGATTCGAACCCACGAACTCCGGTTCCGAAGGCCAACACTCTAACCTTTCGGCCATCGTTTGGCGGATTTTTATGAGTTAGAGTTAGCAAAATTCAGAGCGAGTTCGAAATCCACCCCTTCCCCCCTTTTCGATCGTTTAATGCTATTATTTCAAGTCTTATTCTCCCTCTTATTCTATACTAAATTCATTCTTGATATGAATTTAGTATAGAATAAGAGGGAGCAGCGAGGGCGGAGCGTAATATTTAAACTGTACTGTGTTTACTCGACCCTCATATACTCTAATTAGTTGATTCATCGTGTGTTGGCCTAGCACGTTCGGTAGAGAGTCTGCCCGTTTGATCAGCGTACTTATCGGGTTGACGGTTCTGTCCCCGACTCAGCCAAATTTTTCTAAATGTCTAATTAATTTGATATTTTCTGATTTTTCTTTTAAATTCTTATTCCTAAAGTTGTTTTATTATTTTCAAAATTGTTTTATTATTTTTAAAATAAATGTTTATTATTTTTTCAACTTTTTATGACTTAAACTTTCTTCTCGTCATGTAATAATAGCCTAAGTTATCTGTCTATCTGTCCTCGAATTTATAAAGCGGTTGGACGCGGTATGGATAGAGCATCCATATTGGATTTTTGATGAGTTAGGGTTAACAAAATTCAAAGCGAGTAAAGTTTATTTTTTCCTAAACTATAGATACGATTCTAAAATAAATTCGTATAAATAAGCGTCTTATCACTGCGAAAAATGCTGTCATATTTAAAACGTTCAAATTCACCTCGTCCCCCTTTCGAGCATTTAATGCCATATCAAGCCCTATTTTCGGATCAGGCTATTAAATTTATCAATTTATCACATAATAAATAGGTAAAAATAACATTTTTTCTAGCATTATGACGTCAATCTTTTGACTATCTCATTTAATCATTTATTTTAGATTATTTAAATATCATCTGCATGATTTCCATACGTTTTATCCCTAAACTTAGATATTACCTAAATAATTTTCTTTTCTATTTGGCTTAAATAATAGATTAGGTACATAAGTGATAATTTTAATCGATAATTTTTGTAGAACGATAATTCTCGGCCAAAAAACAAACCATTTTTTTACCTACCTTATAGAGTACCTTTACAATTCTGGAAAATTAAAAATTTTACTGATCCCGTCGTATGACGGGCTATATGCTTGTAATACTATATCTGTAAAGAAATACTAAGTTGAGTAAATTATAAAAACGATACTAACAAATTTTCTGATTTGAAAGTTTACCAAAAATTACTTTACTGGCTGTGTATTATTTTAGTTTTTAGCATTTCCCTGAAACAAATTGAGTTCAGTTTTAATTCCTTGTAAAGATTGTCACTGGTTGTGTCTTCAGTGATACGATTGCTGGAAAATGATTTGGGAAATGCCAAGTAACCAGTTATTTCCAAATGCGATGGTACTTGCTTTTAAAACATTCGATGCCACTGAGCCGCAGATTTATTGATAACAAGAATTAAATTTAAAATTATTTCTTATATAAAAATGCTATAATTTGCGTCACACAGAAATGACAGTGAATCGCTTTATATCTCAATTTCCAGGTCAAATCGAATGGATACAGCGCAGACGATGTTTAAATTATATAAAATAAGAAATGAATGAATGAAATATTTAAAGGAATGATGTCATAATGATAGAAAAATATCATTTTCACATATGTATTATGTAATAAATTAAAAATTTTAATCTCCTGCTTTTAACCGAGGAAAACTGCTTTTAAAACAATTACTTGCGATGACGTCACGTTGCTAAAAATATTGCTTCTTTCACTTAGTTATGATGCGATAAATTAAAAATTTAATCGTTTGCTTTTAATCGGGGAAAATAATGCTTGGAATAATGGCATGAAACACTCAAAAAGGGGGAAGGAATGGATTTCGAACGTTAAAAATTTACAAAAACCTTCCCAGGGATATACCTAAGAATTTCCCAAATTTTCACAGCGATTGGATGCACGGTTTTTGATTCTATCGAGTACAAACAGACAGACACAAAATTTATATATATATATATATATATATATATATATATATATATATATATATATACATTTAGTTATGGGAAAATTATATAGGCAGTTAACATTACTCCTTGAGGCATCCGAGTTTCCCTATTTAAAAGAAAAAAAGAACTCACACTTTCAGGGACATATTTCTAGCCAACAAGTACAGCCATGTTTCAGCTATTTTTCGACATAGCCACCACCAGAATGGAGACACTTGTCGTATTGTGGAATCAATTATTGTATACCTCTGTCGTAGAACTCTGCCGCCTGTGAATGCAACCAGCCTTCCCGTCCCAGAACACCGTGTACACCCCTTTCCGTACCGACAGCGTCTGTTTGAATTGGGTCCTGACCAATGATCCACTATGACGCCAATGCAATGACTGCTGCTTGCTTTCCGGGGTAAAGTTCGAAATCCAAGTCTCATTGGTAGTGACGATCCTGTCAAGGAACTCGTCGTCGTCGTTGTGATACTGTAGAAGAAAAGTCAGTGCTGCTTCTAAGCGTTCAATTTTGTGTTCGGGTGTAAATTTCGGTTCATAGACCTGACAGAGCTGAAGATGAATTTCAATTGGTGCGATGCTTTGTGCATTCAAGATCACCGACCGAACCTTGCAGGCGGCGGGAGAAGGAATTAGACTTTCCGTTTTGAACCACTGCTATCTCGCTGCTGGCACGAATCGGGACTTGTCCAGCTGGCATATGATTAATACGTCATAAATCTGTTACGCACGCGCAGTTGACACGGCTAATTACGTTTACTTTAAAGAGGAAAACATCCGGAAATTGGATTTGCCTCGTATATCTATTTTCTGATCACCCACTATAATTTTATTTTCATCTTTATCGTTTCAGAAATTTAATGTCTGCACCTCATGAGTACCATGATTACCAATAACATTCTGCGATTTAGCTCATTGCGAGTGACGACCCTGTCGAAGAACTCGTCGCAGTCATCGTGATAGACGAACACAAAATTCGACGCTTAGGAGCAGCGCTGACATTTCTGCTAAGGTATCACGACGTCGGCGACGAGTTCCTCGACAGGAACGTCAAGGGCGATGAGACTCGGATTTCGCACTTTACGCTGGAAACCAAGCAGCAGTCGATGCATTTTCGTCATAGTGGATCTTCGTTCAGGACCCAATTCGAACAGACGCTGTCGGTACGGAAAGGGGTGTGCACGGTATTCTGGGACGGGAAGGCTGGTTCCATTCGCAGGCGGCAGAGTTCTACGACGGAGGGATACAAAAGTGGATCCCCCAATACGACAAGTGTCTCCATTCTGGTGGTGGCTATGTTGAAAAATAGCTGAAACATGGCTGTACTGGTTGCCAATAAATATATCCGTGAAAGTATAGTTCTTTTTTCTTTTAAATAGGGAAACTTACTTTCTGGATGTGCCTCGTAATAGTTTCAGACGAAGAATTTTATGCAGGGAGTAATATCGACGATATTAAACTATGTATATGTTGGTAGCTTAATTTAAACATAATATAAACTAAATAAAAAAAACAATTATGGACACCACACTATTTCAATTTTTAGCTTGGCAATGAACGTGTTGACTCCTTGCCTGCGGAATATATTCGACAAAACTGGAAAAGAAATTTCTTTTTAATTTTGTTCGTTATCATCAAAATGTTAGAAACAGATCATTTTTGAAATAAACAAAATTTTAACACTGCGAGTGCCGGCAGCGTATTTTTACGTTTTTGCAGATTTGCGTATCTAGTAGATTTGTGGTGGATACCCGCTAACCATCACAAATATACTAGATAAGTATAATTGTATGTACGTGTGATATTATATGCTCGTTATTTGCGTTGCTATGCCACGCTTTGCATTTTTTCTTTCTACAAGTCAGGATTGTCGAGTGACTCTGTCTTTGGTTGCGTTATTTCCGCGTCCATCGAATTCCTAGCTCCAGAGCGTACAAGTCGTGTTTTGTCAGTTTGAAGCTTGCTTTTTTATTGTCGAATACAAAATGGATCAAATGAGCCGCTGTGACAAAAAATAGTGATGAAGAAATAAGCGCTGACATATTATCGGACTTTCATTTTAAAAATCGTTTATTTTTCTGATTTCGTCAAAATAATGTTTTAACTTTTGTTAAATGATCGTACAGTATACATTAAAGTGTAAAATAAAAAAAAGTTTCGTTCCTAAAAACAAAGTAGTTTTCGATGGACTGCGATTTTTCTGAATAACTAAACGTTCCTGCGATTCACGAAAAAACGCCCGCTGCACGCTTAACCCCTTCCGGTAAAATGACGAGTCTAGCTCGTCATTGATTTTTCATTCCATACCGCACAATGACGAGCTACACACGTCATGCGACTAAAGTTACTGATAAATAGGATAATTTAGTTTAAAATTTCTAGTGTACTGAATTCATCAACACTTTTGTTACTTGTGGAAATCCCAGGTCACTATTACATATTGTTTATTTAAAGTTTCTTGGTACAAGTCACTGCCAAATTGATGAGTCAGAATAAAAGAAAACCTACTAAGAAATGCCGTGTGTGTTACAAGAATGAAATTAGAAGTGAGACTCCCTGGCGATGTAAACAATTCAGAATTCTTTTGCACTTTGTTTTGAAAAGTACCACTAGCTTGAAGACTATTATCTTAATTTCACCGTTTCTGATACTTAACACTATGTAAAAAATGGATTTTAATTAAGAATATGTAAGAATTGTAAAATAAAACAAGTTTTTTAAATAAAAAATAAATGGTTACTTCACGCACAGTTTTTCATTATTAAATCGTACCGGAAGGGGTTAAGTTGGCAGTGAAGTATATCCGCATGCCAAGTGTTAAACGAAATAATTACTATTTTCAATATTTTCATATACATGTGAAAACTTAATGAATGACAGTCATCTTTGATCCAACGACAGCCAAATAAATCCAATGGCATCAATTTTCTGGATAAATATAATAAACTAATATAACAATATTATTATCTCTATCAACTGACACGAATTTCTATGTCCTTCAGATTCCTTTAAATTTCACAAATCCGAGAAAGAGAGACCTATGACGAGAAACTTCTGAACTTTTCGTATCTATCTATTGGAAAAAGGGAAAATTAAATACGATTCATTAAACGGACCGATTTCGGGCTTCACGGAATTGAAGTACCGTTTTTTCTCTTGCCGAAACTCAGGTCGGGCATTGCATAATCGGTGCATCTGTGTTGTTGAGTTCAAGCAAAACAAAGGGTTAAGAAATATCTCTGCTACTTAGTGCTTATCGTGTAGAGGTATGCGTATATAATTTCGAATAACAGACGATATCAGAAATGTTGGAAACAGAATGTGATATCTATGAGTATTTCTCATATTTGTTTGTTTTATCTACGTTGATTCACATCTTAATTTTTAAAGTATACGTAACACAAATGCGATAATTTTCTCATTACGAAATGTACCTTGTAAAACGTTGTAAACAAAAATTCATTCGTAACCACTTCTGGAAAATGCTTTAAATTCACGTAAAGTGCTTCCAGTTTTCAAGATTAAGTTAAAAAATTGAACAACTTGAGAGCAGAGAAAAGAATTTTTCTATTTAAACGACAAAATTTTAGAGAGGAATTTATGATGCTTAAGCTTCTCAAGGAATGTAATTTAACTCTTTAATAAATTATAGCGAGAAGTATTAAAAGTTCCCTCGGCTTTAAACAGCGGAATGAGGGAGCCATTTTTGCTTTGTTCTGCAGCTGATTATTTCACTTTGAATTAATTTAGACTTGGAGGATGTTGTTTAATTTAAAATAAACTATAAACGGAAAAGTTTCGTTGCTGAAATTATTTCCTACTAAATGCAAACATTCTGAATAAGAGGCTGGAAAGTAGATAAAAAAAATTTCTGCTATCATGAAAGCTTTTCCAGGCTACATAAGCATAAATGTCATAAATGTAAATAATTTCAAATATTTCGGCGGAAAATTTTAATAAGAATGCAAAGTGGTGTTTAGAATTAAAGATGAATTCAGCGCTTGTTCGAAATTTATGTTCTCAAGAGAATTAAAATCTCTATTCGTTCTTGTGTTAAGAATTGTTTACAAAGCGAAAATCGTTTCAGAATAATCAAGAATTTTTTTTGTGTGTGTAGAATGGCAATAACGCTAAATAATATCAGTAGAAGCATACAGTGTAATATTTAAAAGTGGGTACATAGAATTAGTGACGTCTAACATAAAGATTTAAAACTAATTTATTTTAACACTAGATTTACGGACGGAGCCAATTGGACTCATTAAAAATTTGATATCTCTATCTATCTATCTATCTCTATCTATATCTATATATCTCAATCTATATCTATCTATCTATCTATTTATATCTATATCTCTCTATCTATCTATCTATATCTATATCTATCTCTATCTATCTGTCTGTCTATCTCTATCTCTATATCTCTATATCTCTATCTATCTATCTGTCTATCTATCTAACTATCTATCTGTCTATCTCTATCTATCTCTATCTATCTACCTATCTATCTATATATCTATATCTATATCTATATTATATATATATATATACTTTAATATCCCTTTTGAAAAACATACGTTGGTTTTTAGTTAATAAAATATATGTAAACTTTCATTCCTCTTCCCCTTCATTTCTCATTATCGAACGGGGTATACCTATTTTCACGGTTGGGAGCCCATTGGACTCATAG
>CM063500.1:125564441-125574441 GCA_032207245.1 Pardosa pseudoannulata | reverse complement strand
TAAAAGAAAACAGGAATAAACGAAGTGAGTTTGAAATTCCATTTGTCTTTATTTCTTTGTCGAAATTCCTCGACTACAGAGGTGAAATATTAAAAATATTTGATAATATATAATTCTTATATATTATCGATATATCTTAATATCTATAAAAACATAGATAGATATACTGTTATATTAAAGATTTTTGAGTAAAAAATATTCGCTATAGCTTGATATATTTTTAATAAGTATAAAAACATAGATCATATACTCTTATATTAAAGATTCCTTAAGTAAAAATTATTTTCTATAGCTTGATATATCATTTAAAAAGTATAAAAAGAAACATAGATAAATAGATATACTCTTATATTAAAAATTTATTAAGTAAATATTATTCTCTGTAGCTTGATATATCTTTTAATAGATATAAAAACATAGATAGATAGATATACTCTTATATTAAATATTCATTAAGTAAAAACAATTCTCTATAGCTTGATATATCTTTTTATTACTATGAAGAAGACATAGATATATTCTTATATTAAAGATTCATTAATAAGTTTTATTCTATATAGTTTGTTATATCTCTTTTCATAACTGTTAGGAAAATCCTATAAATAACATAAAAATACTCTTGTATTATACATACTTTAATTAATTAATATTCCCAGTAGATTAATTTTTTGGTCTATATCTCTTGAGAATGAAAAGCAAATAACTTTGCCAACATTCGATTTTCTGAGATTTTTCTGTGTTATTATACATACATCTCCAATTTTGAATGGAAGTTTAATAGATTTATTTCGTAACATTATACATTTTAATGTGAATTAAATCTTTTAACTCCAAAGGAAGCGAAATATCCGACATGAAATATTCTAAAGAGGCAAATTTAATTACAAATATAATCTTTTTAAATGTTTCCTGAAAAACAAACCTGTGCCGCATCTTAACGTCACGTCATTTTCTATGTATAATTTATTTTACAAGATTCAAATAATTTATTAAGGTCGTCACATTTAAAAATTAATGTACTTATTATGCAACTTCACATTCAGCTTAGGAATACATAAGTAAATAGATATGTATTAAAATATACACTTATGTAAACGGGGGTGTAGTTTCTTTTACACAGGTATCGGGTATATTAATAATTATAATTTTTAAGAATCATCGTACTTATCAAAAATCAATAAATTAAATATAATTCATTATTTCGTTTCGATTGAATTTGGAGCGTAGCTGGATTCGAATCCCTGAAATCCGATTCCGAAGAGCAGTACTCTAATATTCAGCAGTCGTTCGACTCATTTTAGAATTTTCGTCCAGTCGACTGAATCATCATCATCATCATATCATCATCATCAATAATATCATATATCATATCATATATCATATATAATATATAATGCTCAACTTCATTCACCATCATCATCATCTCCATAATTACCACCACCATCATCTCCATCTCCACCTCCAACTCCATCTCCACCTATAACTCCATCTCCACCCCCAACTCCATCTCCACCTCCATCTCCAACTCCAACTCCATCTCCACCTCCATCTCTACCTCCAACTCCATCTCCACCTCCAACTCCATCGTCATTTCCATCGTCATCTCCAGCTGCTGCTGCCGACGACGACGACTCCCGGTAGGGAGAGAAATATTGAGGAAAATCTCCATTGTAGGTTTGTTTTGGACCATTTTACTTTTTATCAACGCAGTGGCTAAAGAGGACCTACTGCTTAAAGCCGATTTCGAAAGGTTTGGATCATTCATACCACAGTAGGATTCGAACCCTAGAAAGTCCGGTACCAAAGATCAGGTCACTAATCATTCGGCCAATCTCCCGTATAGTATGATTTAGAACTAAATTTTGAGTATTTTTACAATTGTGTACTATACAATTTTCTCTCTTATATCGAAAACTGCAAATTTAATTAAATATTTTAATCTCTTTTGCTTATCTTATAACTTTAAAGTGGGTAACTCTAAAATACTAACGTAAAGCAAGAAGGAGTAAAAATGGTAAGATCTTGTAAGTTAATTCTAAAATGCCGTTTATAACATTTCCTAGGATCCACTTCCCACGCTACGTGACAGTCAATACAAGGTGATCTGGACTGACTGCAGTTAAAACTCCTAAGCCAGTTTTTCGTTCCATATTATAACTGGAAAATACACTGCATAAGGAATTGACACTTTTAGAATTTACTCTTTTTTGACTAATTTTAGAATATTTGCATTCAACTATTATGATTTACTTCAACATTCTAGAGGGAAAGTTAATATGATTAGAAAAATTTAAAAGCTAAATTTTGTATCAAGTAGAAAGGATATCAATATGCTTACAATGTTACACCAATGTAACAAAATCTACAGTGGATAAATTTATAATAGTATCGCAAATAGGAAAAATCAAATAGTAATAGTCGTATACAATTTTAATTTTTTCGAATTATGTTATAAATAAATATTTTTTCATTATAAATAATGAAAAGAGCAATCATAAAACTAATAATGTAAAAAACTAGCTTTTGCCTAAAATTTTCCAGTATCTATGTAGTAGACAAGAACATTCATCTTCGTTTCCCTGTATATACCGCTATTTTAGTACCCACAAACAAACCATGTTGTGACAGTAACCCGTACTAGTACGTGACCTGCGCTCAAGTATCAGTCGTCAGAAAACGTACTAGTACGTGTCCCGCATATAATGTGTTAATAGTGTTTATTCCTTTCGGAATTTTTAATTACAATTTATAAGTGTTTGGTTTTACATATCCTCTATATACTTGATCTTTGTGATATATCCTCTATATAATAATAGCCTAAGTTATCTGTCCGTCTGTCCTCCAATTTATGAAGCGGTTGGACCTGGATTGGATTGAGGCATCCATATAAGACAATTTCACGCAGCAGGGCACATCTCAACTTATGACAATTCTGGCTTTAGTTTCAATCGGAAGGGCAGTTTATTGTTTGTTTATTGGCTGTTGTAAACATGAAAATGAATGGGAAGGGCATTATAGTAGTTCGAGACGTTGCGACAAATTCCTCCATTGAATTCTTCATGACTTAGGGTTAGCAAAATTCAAAGCTAGTATAGGTTATCTTCTCCTAAACTATCGATCCGATTCTAAAATAAATGGGTATAAATAGGCTTCAGATCACAGCAAAAAGTAATGTCGTCTTTAAAACGTTCGAAATCCACCCCTTCTTCCCTTTTCGAGCCTTTAATGCCATTATTTCAAGCCCTAATTTTTTCGGTTAAAAAAAGGCGATTAAATTTTATCAATTTATCACATAATAAATAGGTAAAAATAACATTTTTTCTAGCATTGTGACGTCATTCTTTTAACCATCTCATTTAATCATTACATTTTATCACTAAATTAGATATTAAGTGAATAATTTTCTTTTATATTTCGCTTAAATAATAGATTAGGTACAAATGTGATAATTTTAAATTGAATCATAGATTATTTTTTGTTGAAATGAAAATTTTATCACCGGTATTAACAGATTATTTTCATAAAACTCTAGGAGTTTTTTCACCGACTAAATATCTAGCGTTTAAGTTATATATCTTTGAAAATTATGAAGTTTATTTGTTTGTGTGCCTGTTTTTTATACATAACCACACAGTTTCGCTAAATTTTGGTCTCATTCATATATACCGCCAAATAATCACTGTCAATATTAAAACTTCTGATTTCCATCCTATCCCGTAATAGGACAAAATAAATTAAAGTTGGCAACTAACATGCGGTCAGTAAAGATAAACAAATTATTGAGCGTGTACCATACAATTCTCTGCCAAAAAACAAACCATTTTTTTACCTGCCTCATAGGGTACTTTACAATTCTGGAAAATTAAAAATTTTACTGATCACGTCATATGACGGGCTATATGCTAGTTTAAAAATATGCGTTAAAGGCAATAAATTAATTTTAAATATTTTGTATAAAATTGATATTTTGTTATTAAATACAATATAATTAAACATCTTAATATTTATCACTCTCGGAATTTGTTAATTGTAGTATCTTTGTGCATGCGTATGTAATAGTTTTAGCACAATTAATTTTATTAGTTGAGACGTTAGTTCATTAAAAGTACCGAAGGTAAATAAAATAATTATTAATTAAAATCATGGTTTGTACTAATGGCATTCTTTTATTAAATACAATATAATTAAACATCTTAATATTTATCATTCTCGGAATTTATTAATTGTAGGTTATTTGTGCATACGTATGTAACCCTTTTGGCACGTTTAATTTTATTAGTTGAGACGTTAGTTCATTAAAAGTACCGAAGGTAAATAAAATAATTATTAATTAAAATCCTGGTTTGTACTAATGCCATCCTTTTATTAAATACAATATAATTAAACATCTTAATATTTATCACTCTCTGAATTTATTAATTGTAGTATCTTTGTGCATGCGTATGTAATAGTTTTAGCACAATTAATTTTATTAGTTGAGACGTTAGTTCATTAAAAGTACCGAGGGTAAATAAAATAATTATTAATTAAAATCCTGGTTTGTACTAATGCCATTCTTTTATTAAATACAATATAATTAAACATCTCAATATTTATCACTGACGGAAATTATTAATTGTAGTGTATTTGGGCATGCATATGTAATTGTTTAACACAATTAATTTTATTAGTTGAGACGTTAGTTCATTAAAAGTACCGAAGATAAATAAAATAATTATTAATTAAAATCATGGTTTGTACCTACATAGCTTATATTTAATAGCAAAATATATTCCTCTCCCATACATTAAATTAGAAATAGGATAATCTATTCCGGTAATAACGTTCGAAGTCCGAATTCCACGTTCAGGCTTATAAACATTTCTTTACAAGCCTAAATTAGACTGCTTCGGATATCAGCAGTGTTTCTACCCTTTTTTATCTTATTTTGCCCGAATTTACTTTATTCCACGGCACCAAATTATCAGGGAAGGCACATAATCTAGGTAACCTTTATCTCATTTCCGAAGGATTTTTGATAATTCAATATAAATTGTCTTTGAAACATTCTTCGGGTAATTTGCTTTGCCTACACAACAGTTTGATTTCATAAAATATTCAATGGGAACATAATGTAAAATACACACAATCTTTAAGCAAACGTTAATTAAAAAAAAATAAAATAAAATAAAGTTCTTTTTCCCTGAGTCTTATTTTCCGACTTATTTCATTTTGACGAGATACAAGAAATCTCTGGGGAACATAAAAATATTTCTTTCCTGTTCAAACATTGTTATTATGTACTGTCTAAATAATTTAGCGAAGAAAATTAAAATCCCCCGAAGGCAGGTATACACAAAGAATACTTTATGCAACCTAAGAACAAACATTAACTCGGAGAAATTGAAAAATGGAACTCCCAAGAGGTAAACCAGAACGAAAACATTCTCAGATCTTGCTCTTCCCCTCCCCCTCTTTTCATTTGACTGATTATTCGTCGAATTTAAATCATGCGTACGTATCTTTTTCTTTGCCTCCGTGAGCAAATTACTCGGATAATTATTATATATTCGATCATACCGGGGAGGGAACTACGTAATCTGAAATTCATAAATTACTTGCACCCTAGCGCCATCTGTTGGCTTTAAAAGGAACCTGGTTAATCGATTTTGAGAATTCTAAAGCGTGGCCAACGGGAAATTTTAGCGTTGATACTGAAACGATGAAGCATTTTTCTTTTTCATTGCTTTATATGTTTATTCATTTTTATTCATAATCAGGAAATGAAGTTTTAATTTTTTAATTTGATCGAGGAATATATTTTTTTAACCACATACACATTGTAGTTTATACTCATTGAATGTAATCTATATAAAAAAAAATGTTTTTGTGTCTGTCTGTCTGTACTCAATAGACTCAAAAACCATGCATCCAATCGCCGTGAAAATTTGGGAAATTATTAGGTACATTCCTGGGAAGGTTGTTGAAAATTTTTGACCTTCGAAATCCATTTCTTCCCCCCTTTTCGAGCGTTTCATGTCATTAATCCAAGCATTATTTTCCCCGGTTAAAGACAAACGATTCACTTTTTAATTTATCGCATCATAACTAAGTGAAAGAAGCAATAATTTCAAGCAATGTGACGTCATCCCAAGTAATTGTTTTAAACGCAGTTTTCCTCGGTTAAAAGCAGAAGATTAAAATTTTCAATTTATCACATAATAAATAGGTGAAAATGATATTTTTTCATCATTATGACATCATACCTTTAAATATCTTCATTTATTCATTTCTTACTTTATATTATTTAAACATCGTCTGCTTAGTATCAATTCGATTTGACCTGGAAATTGATTCACTTTCATTTCTATATGACTCAAATTATAGAATTTTTATATGAGAACTTATTTTAAATTTAATTCTTGGTTAATTTTTACGTTACAATGAAATATTTATCAACAATATTCTAACTACAAACAGTACAAATTTCAGTGACTCTCGTAGGCAAATAAAACTTATTTTATATAGTTATCTTTATATTCATATGGTTGTCAATATGAATGTGTGTTTCTGTTTCATACAAAACCATGTAATGTGTCATAAATTTCCTTAATTTGGGACAACATTTATTAATACTACCAAAATTAGAACTGTTGTCAAAATCTCCTGCTTCCTATTCTACCACGTAATATGTCAAGATCTATTAACGTTGCTCATCAACGTACAGTAGTAATACAGTAGTATAAAAACTGAATATTGTTATAATACGCTTATAATAGATATATATAAATATATAGAAATGACTTGAACTGTACTGTGACGAATTTAGAGAGTTGTGCACTAAAAAAAAATCTTTGTTTAAAAGTAATACATTAAGTTTACCGTAGCAAAGCATGGCCACACTTGCTAGTCTATTTATATATATATATATATATATATATATATATATATATATATATATATATATAAATGAATTTGTGTCTGTCTGTCTGTGTGTACTCGATAGACTCAAAAACCATGCATCCAATCGCCGTGAAAATTTGGGACATTATTAGGTATATCCTAGGGAGGTTTTTTAAAATTTATAACGTTCGAAATCCATTTCTTCCCCCCCCCCTTTTCGAGCATTTCATGTCATTATTCCAAGCATTATTTTCCCCGGTTAAAAGCAAACGATTAATTTTTAATTTATCGCGTCATAACTAAGTGAAAGAAGCAATATTTCTAGCAATGTGACGTCATCCCAAGTAATTGTTTTAAACGCAGTTTTCCTCGGTTAAAAGCAGGAGATTAAAATTTTCAATTTATCACATAATAAATAGGTGAAAACGATATTTTTTATCATTATGACGTCATTCCTTTAAATATTTCATTTATTCATTTCTTATTTTATATTATTTAAACATCGTCTGCGTAGTATCCATTCGATTTGACCTGGAAATTGAGATATAAAGTGATTCACTTTCATTTCTATGGGACGCAAATTATAGCATTTTTATATGAGAACTAATTTTAAATTTAATTCTTGGTTCATTTTTACGTTACAATGAAATGTTTATCAACAATATTCTAACAACCAAAAATGACAATTGAGAAATCTCTACACTCTAATTTCGGCATGTTTGCTTTTTTTTTATATATTGGTCTAACATTGAAATTTATTAAAATCGTCTGAAATAGAAATGGACTGATCATTTTAGTTTTTAGTCATAACCGAAGTTGATTGCGAACAGTACTGAAAATAAAGAACTTTTTCGCGGGAAAAACTTTTGGTTTGTTTTGGAGCGCTACGATTTACTGCTTTGCTGCTTTATTATTGGCTAATGAGAGACAAGTATAATCTGTTTGAAACCGATCCCGAACGGCTAGGAACATCCATACCCATTCAGCCATGATTCGGAAAAAATTATATAAAAAAATTTGCATGAGGCTGAAACGGAGCTTGATCCTTGATCATTTCGGAGAATTGGACAATGGTTGATCAGATTCCGGGTAGTCCGGAAATATTTAATAACCTTCGAATGTTCTTCGAAACTATTGTCAAATTAACACTCTTGTTTTGCACATGATTTCACAAATTATTCATGTATAGCTCAGGTTTAACGGAAACTGAAGTATAAAAACTGAATATTGTTATAATACGCTTATAACAGAAATATATAAATATGCCAATGAATCGAACTGCACTGTGACGAATTTAGGGAGATATGCACGAAAAACAAAGATAATTCAATATAAATTGTCTTTGAAACATTCTTCGGGTAATTTGCTTTGCCTACACAACAGTTTGATTTCATAAAATATTCAATGGGAACATAATGTAAAATACACACAATCTTTAAGCAAACGTTAATTAAAAAAAATAAAATAAAATAAAAATTCTTTTTCCCTGAGTCTTATTTTCCGACTTATTTCATTTTGACGAGATACAAGAAATCTCTGGGGAACATAAAAATATTTCTTTCCTGTTCAAACATTGTTATTATGTACTGTCTAAATAATTTAGCGAAGAAAATTAAAATCCCCCGAAGGCAGGTATACACAAAGAATACTTTATGCAACCTAAGAACAAACATTAACTCGGAGAAATTGAAAAATGGAACTCCCAAGAGGTAAACCAGAACGAAAACATTCTCAGATCTTGCTCTTCCCCTCCCCCTCTTTTCATTTGACTGATTATTCGTCGAATTTAAATCATGCGTACGTATCTTTTTCTTTGCCTCCGTGAGCAAATTACTCGGATAATTATTATATATTCGATCATACCGGGGAGGGAACTACGTAATCTGAAATTCATAAATTACGTGCACCCTAGCGCCATCTGTTGGCTTTAAAAGGAACCTGGTTAATCGATTTTGAGAATTCTAAAGCGTGGCCAACGGGAAATATTAGCGTTGATACTGAAACGATGAAACATTTTTCTTTTTCATTGCTTTATATGTTTATTCATTTTTGTTCATAATCAGGAGATGAAGTTTTAATTTTTTAATTTGATAGAGGAATATATATTTTTTTAACCACATACACATTGTAGTTATATACTCATTGAATGTAATCTATATATATATAAATGTTTTTGTGTCTGTCTGTCTGTACTCAATAGACTCAAAAACCATGCATCCAATCGCCGTGAAAATTTGGGAAATTATTAGGTACATTCCTGGGAAGGTTTTGTAAATTTTTGACGTTCGAAATCCATTTCTCCCCCCCCCTTTTCGAGCGTTTCATGTCATTATTCCAAGTATTATTTTCCCCGGTTAAAATCAAACGATTAACCTTTTAATTTATCGCATCATAACTAAGTGAAAGAAGCAATATTTCTAGCAATGGGACGTCATCCCAAGTAATTGTTATAAACGCAGTTTTCCTCGGTTAAAAGCAGAAGATTAAAATTTTCAATTTATCACATAATAAATAGATGAAAACGATATTTTTCATCATTATGACGTCATACCTTTAAATATCTTCATTTATTCATTTCTTACTTTATATTATTTAAACATCGTCTGCTTAGTATCCATTCGATTTGACCTGGAAATTGATTAACTTTCATTTCTATGTGACTCAAATTATAGAATTTTTATATGAGAACTTATTTTAAATTTAATTCTTAGTTAATTTTTACGTTACAATGAAATGTTTATCAACAATATTCTAACTACAAAAAAGTACAGATTTCAGTGACTCTCATAGGCAAATAAAACTTATTTTATATAGTTATCTTTATATTCATATGGTTGTCAATATGAATGTGTGTTTCTGTTTCATACAAAACCATGTAATGTGTCATAAATTTCCTTAATTTGGGACAACATTTATTAATACTACCAAAATTAGAACTGTTGTCAAAATCTCCTGCTTCCTATTCTACCACGTAATATGTCAAGATCTATTAACGTTGCTCATCAACGTACAGTAGTAATACAGTAGTATAAAAACTGAATATTGTTATAATACGCTTATAATAGAAATATATAAATATACCAATGACTCTAACTGTACTGTGAAGAATTTAGAGAGT
>CM063500.1:125544441-125559441 GCA_032207245.1 Pardosa pseudoannulata | reverse complement strand
CATGCTTGAAGCAGTTTTCGTAGTGGACATCACCGGTGACTCCCACGGCGCGGTAGGCAGTTGTTACGATTGTCTTTTTTTTTCAAGAAATCGCTTATTCTATAGCATTCGAAGAATCTAGGAAGAACTAGAGCAAAGAATTTGATTCAAACAGTGGTAACATATTGTTCCGATTACGTCGATTCAACTTTTCTTTGCACTGAATGTTTCCATCAGACTCATCGCAATAGGCACTGGTAAAATGCATATTTTTCATGTACTAATAAAATTATTTTTGTATGTTCTATATCGCATTCATTTCTTCAAACCATTATAATAGCAATGGTATTATTGTAAAATTTACCAGTCTCCATATTTGCTATAATTATGTACTTTTATTATTTGCTGTGTCGCCGGTCACCGGTGGCCACCACGGGGCTGTAGCCAAGTCGAATACCAGCCACCAGTCACCCTAATGACAGCCAACGTGTTAAAGAAAGTGAACTTCAACGCTTTGAAGCTTTAAATTTATTGAGGCTAAAAATGAACGTCTTTACTAGACAAAAGCTTTGCATCGAACGAATAATACATCTTTCAATTTGTCAGACCTAAGAACGAGCGAATGTCGGGATTTCATTCCCATGAAATTTTGAATATTCAGCGTTTTTGGGGAGTCAAGAGTGAACCTTGAGGATTTAAAAGTTAGCTTGAAAACCACATAGGTAGCACACACTGTCACCACACTGTCACACATTTTATGTGGCGATATGTTCGCAATGCCTCAATGTCACTTCCAGAATTCTAATCATACAGTTTAACTAAGAGGGCTTTCTCAACTATGGACAGCATTTCGATGCATGTAAGCTTCGACTGTCATTACCTGCAGCAGATTCTCCTTTTTATATCGTGTGTTGCTTTGCATAATCCCACATCAAGAATTAGACAGCGGCATATGTTGGTCGCCAACCGAACTATTTTTTCGTTCACAGACAAAATCCGGTTTCTTTTCCACGTCCGTTTGATGCAAACCGTATCCTTTTATCTTCATTCGTTTTCGAATTATTCAATTTTAAAGTTCATCCTGACTTTTGGATCACCCTGTGTGCGTGCGTGCGTGTGGAACGCATTTTTTATAAAAGTCTTGAAATGAGTGTTCGGTTTGGTTTGGAGTATAATGGTCTACTTTTTGCAACACGAGGGCTAATGAGACCAGGACCTACAGCTTAAAGCCGATTCCGAACGGCTACGAACATCCATGCCTCAGTGCGATTCGAACCCACGAACTCAGGTACCGAAGGCCAGCACCCTAACCAATCGGCCATCGTTCGGCGTCCTGAAATGAAACAAAAGTTTCATTTCGAAAATTTCAAAACTGACGAGCAGTTAGTTGTATATATATACATACATACATACATACATACATACATACATACATTCATTCATTCATTCATTCATACAATGCTGCAAATTTATAAAGCAACTAGCAATAATAGAGATGTTGCAGTCTGACCGTTCCACAAAAAGAAGCAATCTATAGTCCAAAGTGGAAAACTTAAATTTTTATTTGAGAGCTAAGAAAAAGAACATTTCTCTCAGTCAAAAGTCAGAGAACGAAATGAAACATGAAATTATACAGTCATCCCCACAGTGAGCCTAAAGAGGAAAATTTTATCATAAAACCTGCAATATAGTCAGCAAATTTAACAATTAAACGGAATATACATCAATAGAAAAAATGAGGTATTCGGCAGCAATAGCCAGAACAGGCAGTGAGTGGACAGAAAATTTTCATTTATTTCAGAGAAGGCTATCGTAAATGAGGTGGAAGAATTCGAGTCAAGGACACTACTTTTAATAAGATATTTTTGTAGCTGGGAAAATAGATTTAAAAGAATAAGAAAGAAAAGGAATAATTTTTAAGAGATATTTTAAGTAAATAATTTTATATATTACACACAAACTCATATATATATGTAATATGGGCGAGACTCATTCAAAATCAAAACACAGTTTATTTCTGGTGAGATACATGAAATTCATACAACAGTTAAGCACTTTTGCAACCTCGTGCACATAGACAATGGGATCCCGCACACACACACACGCTTCAAGTAGGGATTCCTAAGGTAAAAGGACTACCAATAATCCCTAAGCACAATGGATCAAGTGACTAAAAAATACCCATGTTTAAAGAGAACGCGTTAACTATTGGCTAAAGTCGTACAGACAGAGACCGAATTAAGTCTATAGCGTGTGTCTGCAGGGAAAAATCAGAATGACCGCTCATACCCCCAACGTAATTTATGTATTAAAGTTATTAATTTACTATTAAAATACGTAAATAAGGAATTTTAATATTACATATATATATATATATATATATATATATATATATATATGTATATATATATACACACATATATATACATATATACACATACACACATCTACACACACATACATACATACACACATATATATACACACACCTACACACATATACCTACGTATACCTACACACATATAGATACACAGACATACACACATATGCATACACATACATACATATACATACACACATATACACACATACATACATATACATACACACATATATATGCATACATACACACATACACACACACATATATATACACATATACATACATATATATATATACACATATACATATATATACATATATACATACACATATATATACATATATACATACACATATATACACACATATACATACACATATATACACACATATACATACACATATATACACACATATACATACACATATATACACACATATACATACACATATATACACACATATACATACACATATATACACACATATACATACACATATATACACACATATATATATATACACACACATATATATGCTATACATATGTATCTATATAAACATATATATGGTTTCACGCATATGTACGTGTATATATACTACATGCATTTTCATAATTGTTTTGAATACAAACAAAATACCCCATTTTGATGCAGATTTGAAAGGCAATCAGCTCTTCGCGTCTGAATCCTCACTCAAAATTCTTTTTTCTTTCGTCTTTTACGTGTGCACTTGTGTTTGTGCATTTACCATAATTGCATGCATTTATTCGGAAACGAAAATTAAAAATAACTCCCGTTTTCATATCTTTCCACCTGTATAAAATGGGAGTAAAAGGATTTGATAAATTGCACCTCCAGGATTTAAAACACAAAAATAAGCTAAAAATGCTGGAAGGGGGAGAAAAAAAAAAGAATCTTTTGGGCTGGGTGTCACGCGATGATTTATGGGGTAACAATGGCTTCACTTAAGGATAAGAACTTATAATAAATTTCAAAAAATAATAAACTTGCTTTCCCCCTACAACTTCGCACTGAGTGGGTGTTGAGGAATTTTTAAGACTGTTGTGAGAGAATACTTTAAAATCAATTATCGAAATTAAGTTTTGGTTTTTTTCTTTTTTTTCAAATCTAACATTACGGGATATTAACGTAAAAATTCGACATTGGATTATTTTAGTTATGAATTTTTATATTTGAATTGTTACGTATAAATATTTAAAAAGTTGAAAATAAAAAAACCCTGTGTCTTTCCCTGACCGGCAGATGGGGCTTCTAGATCATACTGGTGTACATAGATGTTTGTGCATTTTTCAGAATAGATTTCGCAGCATGTAGTATGTATATATATTATATTCGCACGTATAAATAAAATAACATTACATATTGCATATATATACATCACATACACACACATATATTAATACACACACACATATAAATATAAAATAATATATATATATATAATATAATATATATATATATATATATACACATACAACATATATATACACACATATATATATACACATATATATATATATACACATATATATATATATACATATATATATAAGTATATACACACACATATAAGTATATACACACACATATAAGTATACACACACATATATATAAGTATACACACACATATATATAAGTATACACACACATATATATAAGTATACACACACATATATATATATATATACACAACATATATATATATAAGTTATACATATATATATATTATACACACAATATTATATAAGTATACACACATGTATATATATATACACATATATATAATATACACACAAATATATATAATATACACACATATATAATATACACATATATATAAGTATACACACACATATATATAAGTATACACACACATATATATAAGTTTACGCACACATATATATATAAGTATACGCACACATATATATATATATAAGTATACACACATATATATATAAGTATACACATACATATATATAAGTATACACACACATATATATATAAGTATACACACACATATATATAAGTATACACACACATATATATATAAGTATACACACACATATATATATAAGTATACACACACATATATATATAAGTATACACACACATACATATATATATATATATATATAAGTATACACACACATATATATATAAGTATACACACACATATAAGTATAGACACACACATATAAGTATAGACACACATATATAAGTATAGACACACACATATAATTATATATATAAGTATACAACACATATAAGTATACACACACATATAATATAAAAGCACATATATAAGTATACACATAAGTTATACACACATATATATAATATAAGAAAATACACACATATAAGTATACACACATATAATATATAATATATACACACAATAATATATCAATAAGTATAACAATATAATATATATATACACACACATAATATATATAAAATATTAAACATAATATAACAAATATTATTAAATATGTATACAAAATAATGTATATATATAAATATATATATAAGTATAAAATAATATATTTTAATATATATATTTTTTTGTATAATAATGTATATTTTTTATTTTTTTTTGTTATAAAGTTAAACATGTTTTTATATAAAATATTATTAGTATACATATATTATATATAAAATTTTTTTTTATAATTATAGAAATATTTTAATTTATAATATATATTAAAGTAAGATTGAATATTTGAATATGTATAATTTTATTATTATAAATTTTGTATATTAAAATATTTTTATAAGTATCTTATATTTAATATGGTAAACATAAAAGTTTGTAATAAATATATACATTAAGTATATACACACATAAGTTTATTAAGTTTTTTTTAATATATAAGTATATAAATAAGTTCATAGTATATAATATAAGTATATATAGTTAAGTATTAGTGTCAAGGTGAAGCCCCCTTCAACCTCTAATTTTTCCCCTCTACTCTGTATTTAAAACTATGTTTTAAATTTTTATAACAAACTGTTTTATAACAAAGTTAAAAGAAAAACACGTAATGATAAAAAATTTCTTAACATAGTTTTGTTACATTGTTTTCGTAATGCAGGTGAACCAACAAAAATATAATCGTCAATGCTTCAAAAAGGTAGCTTCTATGATTTCTCAAATTTTCTCATATTTACCAACTGCAGTTTTTCGGCAAACAAATCTAGAATTTTTTCATCTCAAAAGTTTACCTTTTATCAGATAACTCGGTCACGTAAACATGCCGAATGTCATTTCAGAATCCCACAGTCATGATTATGATTACAGTTGCCCACAAAATTATGCACGGGATTCCGCAGCACGATATAGTGTTAGACACCGTCTTCGCGTTACGTTTCAAGTTCGTGAAATGGATATACCAATTAGAGAGTATCATATGCAACCGTTTTTTAGTTTCTCGTGGAAGTAGGAAACCCAGAAGCATATCGTGCAACTGCTTTTGGGAATCTGAATGAAACCCATCAAAAAGGACAAAAGGTTGAAACTAAAACACTTCCTATTTGTTTTGAGGTTTGGAGAAATTGCTTTTTTTTCTTTCGTTGTACAGAGAAATGAGTAGTTCTCCAGTTCATGGCGACCCAAAATAGAGTAGTTTTATTCCAATTTGTCAGACTAAGTAATTAGTTTACCTGCAGTCGAAATCTACAGAAGATATGGTGGAAATTGAAGAAAATGTTAGTGAAGAAAAATGGAAGATTATATTAAAAGATTTTAATGAATAATCAGGACCACACACATTTCGAAAACAGAACAATTTCAGTGAAATGAGCATGTATTTCAAAGCAGTATATAAATGTCACGAAAGTATTTATGCATTATTTTTGCATATAACCAATATTTAATTTACATGCATTTAATATTTTGTTTGAGGTGTTTTCTAGTTGAAACCTAGCCGAACGATAACTGAATGGTTAGGGTGCTAACCTTCGGAACCGGATTTTCTGGGTTCGAATCCCGACTTGGCATGGATGTTCGTAGCCGTTCGGAATCGGCTTTAAGCAGTAGGTCCCGGTCTCATTAGCCCTCGTATTGCAAAAAAGTAGACCGTAGCGCTCCAAACCAAACCAAACCTAAAAAAGGGGGAGTTAGAAATTTAAGATTATTTTAAGATTCCATAAAGTTGTTTTCAACAAGCCCCTGATTTTAAGTATCTTTTTTTTTCCCTGTAGACATTTATCCGTTTTTTGGTTCATTCTGAAATAATAATTTTATGTATCGAAAAATTTGCCACAGAAATCTATTATCAAGACATTTAGTTCGTAGTACGCTAGCAAAAAAAATTGAATACTTTTTTTGCGTTAAGCATAATACAATATAATAAAACATAACACAATACCGATCAATGGTCTTATAGTAGAGCACTGCTCTTCGGAAGCTGAGTTTGTGGGTTAGAATCCCGCAGCAGGCATGGATGTTCATAGCCGTTCGAAATTGACTTTAGGCAGTAGGTCCTGATCTTTATAGCTCTCGTGTGCAAAACAATAGAGTTCCGAACCAAATCTATCCGAACGATGGCCGAATGGTTAGTGTGCTGGCCTTCGGAACCGGAGTTCGTGGGTTCAAATCCCGATTTGGCATGGATGTTCGTTGTTTTTCGGAATCGGCTTTAAGCAGTAGGTCCAGGTCTCATTAACTCTCCTTTTTTCAAAAAAAGTAGATCGTAGCGCTCCAAAACCAAACCAAAACCTGGTTGAAACCTCAAATGCGGAAGCAATATCATTAGTTACCGTTAAAATATTTAATAAAAAGTACCGGGGTGACCGAGCTCCGCTCGGAGAAAACAGGTATCGAAGCTAACTCGAAGATTTAAATTTTCAATTGTGATTTATCAAAACAATACATGCCATAAGAAAATTTGTGAAACCATTAGTGAAAAGATAACCGGTTAAAGTGCACCATTGTAAACTATTCTAAACAAAGTTGTTTGGAAAGGGAACTATTCTATACAAAGGTAAAGTTTGAAAAGTCATAGAAAATAAAATGTAATTGATAACAAAAAATTATACAATTAAAGAAATGGTACAAAGTGAGCAGTGTAAAGATTGAAGTGTGTTGAATGGAGAAGCATTCTGACAATGACAGTATCTTCTAGTTGTCGATTTGCGGGTATAATTGAGTTGATCGCTTGTTGTTCCAAAATTCCGGCTCCTTGAAGCATTTCATGTAGAGGTGCGTTCTGCATGTTGAAAATAAAGGTTGAAATCTGATGAATGTTGAAATGTCGAACTTTGTCGACGGTGATTTGAAATCGAAATCAGTTCCTTAACACGTTCGCTGCCGCCGACCCACTGGCGCGTCAGAGCGGCACCTCCTGGTATGCCGACGACGCACTAACGCGGCGACGGACTTTGATAAGTTATATGCTCTGTGTTTAGTGTGGCTTTGGAAATTGAACGGCGAGGTTGTTTCGGCACGTTAGTGAAGCATTATTTTTTAATTTTTTGTGGTTGGTTTTCAAAATTTTTGTTTGCATTATTTTTTTTTACTATATCGTTTATGTGTTATATATACTTTGCTACATTAATTTAATATTTAGAGTTGATAGAAAATAAAAATGGAAACCGATATCAAGGAATAAAGACAAATCAATAAAGACTTTTATTATTATTATTATTATTATTAATTCGTCAGAACTACAGTCAATCGATTCCTCGTGCTCGAATACCCCCGGGTACCAATTTTCACTTGGTTTGGATGCATGAGAAAAAAGTTTGCCCGCACCGGGGTTCGAACCCGGCCCTATCTGTAGCGCCGAACTACGTGATCTTAGCTCGTCAAAACCGATGCCAATCGATTCCTCGTGACCAAAAACCCCAGATCCCCAAGTTTACTACAGTTTATTAATTCTGGGGCGATTTTCGACTTGACAACCATTCCTCGTATTATCGTATAGGATTTAATAATTCAAAAGCCGCGGTAGCTCAGTCGGGAAGGGCGGAGATCTTAGAAAAGGACAGATGGGAGATCGATGTTCGAATCGGTCAGAGATCCGCAGCGTTCATTGAGGGCAGCTGACAATCATAAAATACGAACGTGGACAGGATGTCCTGAAAATTATTAGACGATACCTCTTGTTGTAATGTAGTTAGAACACAAACAGCGTTCATTCTCAAAGAGGAAACACAGTAAAATATACTCTATGGGATTAAACGAAAATACCAAATATGGAAACTAAAATATTTATTATGTACAATATTTGCAGATTAATAAATAACTTGATTCGTTTTTAACATGACCTGCAATTATTTGATTTTGCTATTCATCAATACTCTTGAAATAGTATTCCTTATCAAATTATTATAAGACCCTGGTAATACTTATGAATATTATTAAGTTTACCCCCAGTAATTACAGGGGAGTAGGCTGGGGCTATCATCAGACTAGACTTCGGTGCGGGCGTGCGGCCGTTATTTTGCTAGATGTGTATGCTGACGGGCCGATCAAACGCATGCGGGTTCGGGAATAGATTGCTGGCCCGGGTTCTCTGGCTTGCTCAGGGGATCTAGGTATTCAGCAACTCTTGAATCCCGACATAGAATCCTTTTCCCACTTTCTTTCCACACCTTTATACCTCGGTTCAACTCCCCTTTTTTTCTCTGTCCCAATCACTTGTTTGTGAAGTTTTCCTACAACTCCACCCCTTTCGGGTGTGCAGGTGGGCTCATTAAAATGGCCCCTTTATGAAAGTTGACATTGATTAGCCCCCATATATCACTGCTACATACCTGCATGGGCTTGACCGTGCGAGTTCCGGACTCGATTGCTGGTCGGGGCTCTCTAGATGTCCAGCCACTCTTCAATCCCGACTTCGACTTTTTTTCTTCACTCTCTTTCCCAACTCATCACCTCGGTTTTAACGCCCCTTTTTCTTCTTTGCCAACCGCTTGTTGATGAAACTTTCCCACATCTGCACTGCCTTCGGGTGTGCAGGTGGGCCCCTTTTTTGAAAGCTGACATTATGTTTTAGCCCCTGCCCCCATAACTCACGGTTACATCTCTGTACGAGCTTGACCGTTCCGCTTGTGCCATTCCGGGATATATAACTCCTCCGCAGGGGTTCCCACTAAAACTCGAAGTCAACAGCTGCACCTAAATTCTTCTAGGAAATTTATTCCTCAGCTGTGTATGGAAGTGCTGACCATCGTGGGGAAGTACATCGGTACACCTCTACTGGCCGGTCAACCCTGAAGATCCACTGCTTCGACACCTGCTTCCAAATTATAAGAACCCATTATGTTAGGATTGTCTCTAGAAAGATGTCAGCATACAAGGTGTTCCTATTATAAAATTACCAACAATTATATTTGACTTGTGTGTTTTTATACCAATCGTCTCTACAAGAGACGATTTCTATATAAACAAGTACCCCCTCATTGACACCATCACGAGTACCGTCATTGCAAACGTAATTAGATTAAATTAAGATTCCCTAACAGCCTGTGAGTAGATTCGATCCCGAAGCCCGTCGCTCCGACCACTGCATTACAGATACATTGGCAGCGAAGGGTTTTGAGAAGCTTTATAATAATTTCAATAAGCGAGCCCTTCTAGATTTTTAGTAAAATAAACATTTTCTATCGGATCTAATTGTGAATCTAAACCATACTCAAATCACATACACAAAATTTCATCAAAATCAGTCCACCGTTTAGGAGAAGTTCTATTGCAAACACACGGACAGAAGAATTTATATATATATATATATATATATATATATATATATATATATATATATATATATATATATATATATATATATATATATATAAATATACATACAGATACATACATACACATACATATACACTAAAGAGCTGAAACATTATGACCACCTGTCAATAACGAGTTGGCCCACCATTGGCGCACAACAATGATGGCGCTTGGTCAGCAAAGGGACACGAGTGGGACGTTTGCTGCATAGTCCCATATCCAACAGTGTCCACTGAACAGTGTGCTCCGATACTATTCTACTTCGCCCTGCATTGTATTGGGTCATCAGCGGAGCCACTGTCTGGCTCCGGTTTGGCTTCACCATGCGAGACTTTTTTCTTTAGCAGCTTGTGGAGGTCCAACACCCTGTCGTCTACTGCTGGTTCCACCGTCATTCATCCACTTTGCATAAGTGCTAACAACTGTAGATAGCGAACATCCCACGAGTCATGCAATTTCGGAAATACTCGTTCCGAACCTTCGAGCCATTACAATCTGCCCTCTATGAAAATTGCTTAGATCCGCAGCCTTTCCCATAACACACAGAAGTAAGTGAAAGAAGGATTCTTCAGACTCTCCAGCAGCAGTTAAATGCCACTTCCACCTGATCACGTGTCTTCCACGTCATCCAGGCGAGTTCATTGCAAAATGTAGGGGTGGTCATAATGTTTTGGCTCTTGAGTGTAGATGCAAGAATTGTATGTTATAAAGTTAAACACTTTTTTTGTTCGTTTATCCTCAAATTACATAAAGTATCAAAAAACTATAATATATATAACTTGCATCTGTAATTTTCCCCCTTATATCTAAAATAGAAACGAGTTATATGTGAGAACATATGAATATACATGTATCAAAAGAAATTTAAATATTTCTTGAATTTCAGTTTAATTAGAGACTTCTGAACCGAAATCAAAAATACAAAATAAAGTCTAGGCGTAACTTTTTCATTCATTAAAATTATTTCAAGAAGTCGAGATTCTAAATTTAAAATGTTAATCTTCGTAAAGATTTTATCAATTAAATTATATTTCTCCGAAAGGAGTTCCTGGATTAAAAAAAAGAACTGCTTGATATGAAACGTGAATTCAACAATATTGGCTTGGGAATAATTAATTAAAAATGCTCCTAATTGCACGGTAATGAGGTAAAAATAAAAACTTTTACTTTTTGTCAAAGAAATAATTTCATTTACAAAAATACAAATAAATGGTTTTTACCTTGAGTAAACCATTTTATTATCGAAAAAATAAGTTTGATGATGAATAAAGAAAAAAGGTTTTAATGATGATTTTTCTAGACAGAATTTCAAAAAATAGTAACTTCGTACATCGTCTTAATGAAATGATGATATGCATGTTTAAATTTATTTATTGTTAAAACGTTAATAAGATTTTTTTCGTTGTTTAACATTCTTCAAAATGAGTCAAACTTTTTAAACAATTATTTTATTAGAATATTAATTTGTAAATGAATTAAAATTAATTTTTAAATGAATAAATTTTAAAATGTAAATAATTTTTCTTTTCATTTTTTTAAACGATGAATATAAAGATAAGAATTACGTCAACTATGAATTATTAAACATATATACATATTTATACATGTATGTAATATACAAAAATTATTTAACTTTAATTCACTTTTTATTTCAATTCCTGATTTAGTAAATTTACTCTTTTAATAAACATTTGGCTACGCCACTTAATATCGTCCCTTGTCATTACATCTTTACTAGCGTACAAGGTGTTGCCCAGCCCAGCTACCGACTCAAAACTGAGTCAAAAAACTTGCTTGCGTAAACCTTTACTTCCTGATGTCCTTTCGCATTAATTTTTTTTCGCTGTGTACATTCGCCAGAAGGTGCATTTCTATCCTCTTACACAATCCTTAAATAGTTCCACTTATTTTTAAATATAACTCCCTTAATTTAAAAAAAAAACTTTTCAAACCTGTCATATACTATGCATGCACATGTATAATATATCAAAATTATTTTACTTTGATATCTATTTAAAAACCTCCTGTCTCCCATTCTAAATTCCTTAAAATCTATTTTCGTAGCAACAAAATGTCTTAATCAAAGGAGTGTAATCGACTTAAAATTTTTTCAACTCATTTTCCAGCTGTCACCAGCAAATGGCTCAGTTTTCCTAATCTAACAGCTAAATACGCAGATTAATTTTCCATTTTTCTCTAATATTTCGTCTCTGTCTCGCTATGGGGTCCAACTCTGTTCCAGCACGTGCTTTTGTGTATTTTCTCTCGTCTGCTACTGACTATAAGATGTTTTTTCAACGTGACCTGACTGCATTTTATTTTATTACTGCTATCTTATTAGGCTTACTACTATCTTATTAGCTCATTGCCCAGTATCCCGGTTAATTAAAAACTACAGAGGCTACATAATTATTGTGACCGGCAGTTATTTTGCTGGATATATATATGTATATACATATATACACATTTATCTACCTATATCTATCTATATACCTATCTATCTATCTATATATATATATATATATATATATATATATATATATATATATATATATATATATATATATATATATATATATATATATATATACCTATCTATCTATATATATACCAATCTATCTATCTATCCATATACTTATCTATCTGTATACCTATCTATCTACCTATCTATATACCTATCTATCTATCTATCTATCTATCTATATACTTATCTATCTGTATACCTATCCAACTATCTATCTATATACCTATCCATCTATCTACATATCTATCTATCTATATACCTATCTATTTATATACCTATATCTATCTATCTATCTATACCTATCTATATACCTATATATATCTATCTTTATATCTATATATATATATGAATGTAAAAATTATTTCCTCTGGTCACAATAATTATGTAGCCCGTATTGTTTTTACTTGCCCGGGCTACCGGGCAAGGAAAAAGCTAATCCAGTTAACAGTCATAATGAACTATACAGTCTGGCCATATTAACGAAAACAGCACAAGTCTAATTAAAACTTTATTTTAGAGCTGCTAAATTGGACATCTTTGCTAGTCAACGACAAACCAGAGAAGACACAAAAATCACTCCGGTCGAACAGAGGTGCAAGAGAGAAGAAAAAAATTTTCCCAAAGGGGACAAGAAACTCATTCAGCGGAATTATGTATTAAGATCAGAAAAAACGCGGAGCCATTGGCCGGTTTGGTTTTGGAGCGCTACGGTCTCCTTTTTTGCAACACGAAGGTGGATAAAGCCGAAACCTACTGCTTAAAGCCGATTCCGAAAGGCTACGAACATCCATGCCACTGTGGGATTCGAATCTACGAACTCCGGTACTGAAGGAGAGCACCCTAACCAATCGGCCATCGTTCGGCCAGAAAGCTTTGAGAAATGAATCGAAAGAATTTTAAGTAGAGGACGCTCTTTTGATGAAGACATTTAGAGGATGGGAAAAAGATTTTAAGGAATTAGAATAAGAGAGAGGAGGCTTTTAAAGAAATATTAAAAGTAAATAATTTTGATATATTACATGCATATATATTACATGAAATAGATTTTTGTTATAATAAAAAGTCATGAATTATTAGTAATCGAATACACATAACACTGTAAAATCTAACTTCTCTCTATATTTTTGCTAGATTAGAATACATCAAAGTAAGTTTCACATTATAAAATATATACCGCAAAGAATTTTTTACCATAACAGAAACTTTGCACCAAAAATGGAAAATGTATGTTACTTAACAAATATAGAACTTTAATCAAGACAGTTATTTGTAATGAATTATATCTTAATTCAAAAACGCTTTCAGTTAAGAATTCGGTACCTTTAATTAATTTTATTTCTTTCATACTGAAATGCATGATTTTTTTTTCATTACTTAGATGCAGTCAGTAAGCTTTTTATAAATATTTCCAAAAAAATGTCTGATAAAATTTACTTACGAAATTTTATTTTTAGAGTAAAAAAGTTATTTACGCAATTCGATGAAACTATGTTTAGTACTTTGTAACCCTCGACTACACTTTTTCTTTTAGTATTGTATATTTATAGAAGCCTATTTGAGTTGCATAATGTTTAAAATTATATTTAAAAAATTCAGTAGGTAATGTGTAAGATTGATGTAAAATTTAAAAAATGTTAAAAAGGTAAACATTCTTTTATTCAATCCTTAAAAAATACAAGGAAAATGTATAGCATAAAATAACAGCAAAATAATGAATATACAGGTGTTCGCACATTTTTCAGACGATTTTGGTTAGTGATATTAAAAAAAGCATTTGTTTCAAAATAAATAACTGCAATTGTACAATGTTTTTAAAATTCAATATTATGGTCTGCGTCTTGAGATTTTTTTAAATTCAAAATGGCATTTTTAAAGAAGCAGTAGTGTGAAGGCTATATTTATGCTCTTTCCGAAGAGAAGTAGTCATATTCCGTTATCCAAAAAACGACGGGAGAGTCATGGTTTTGTGATATCTAAAGCGTCGATAGGTAATATCGTCAAAAAGAAAGGAAAAAAACCTTAAATTAGAACCTCAAGTGGGACAAAAATTCCAAACAAATATCCAAGGAAAAAACGAACATCTTCGACAACTGCAAAGGTACGTTGTTTAATGTTAAAATAAACATCCCCTAGTCAAAGGACAGTCGCAAAATCATTAAAACGCTCGGCGTTCACTGTAAACAAAATGATAAACGTTGATTTAAATCTTAAGAAAGCAAAAAAACGCTGTGTATTGTTTTTCTCTAAAGCATATTGCTGAACGCAGACACTCTGTAGAATTCTGTATGAGAAACATTTATCCAAAGAAAAATGGAAAAGAATTTTCACAATAGATGAATCATTTGTGTA
>CM063500.1:125489441-125539441 GCA_032207245.1 Pardosa pseudoannulata | reverse complement strand
TTGCAGACCTTGTAGTTGTGTATAAAAAACAAACATACAAACTTCTTAATTTTCAAAGATATATAACTTGAACGCTAGATATTTATGAGTCCGTGAAACAGACTCCTAGACTTTTATGAAAATAATTGGTTGTTAATACCCACGATAAAATTTTCATTACAGCAAATAATATTCAATGATTCAATTTAAAATGATCCCATATGTATCTAATCTATTATTTAAGACAAATATGACAGAAAATTATTGATGTCATATCTCAATTCAGTGGTAAAACGTATGAAAATAATGCAGACGATATTTAAATGATTTAAAATAAGAAATGATTAAACGATATGTTTATAGAAATGACATTATAATGCTAGAAAAATGATATAGTATATATGTTATTTATTATGGGATAAATTTAATTGCCTGTTCTAAACAGGGGAAAATAGGGCTTGAAATAACGGCATTGAAAGCTCGAAAAGGGAGGAAGGGAGGGATAAAGACGACAGTAATTTTCGCTGCTATACAAATCATATTTATGCCAATTTATTTTAGAATCGTATGGATAGTTCCGCAGAAGGTACACTTTACTCGCTTTGAATTTTGCTAACCCTAACTCATCCATAATCCAATATGGATGCCTCTATCCATTCCAGGTCCAACCGCTTCATAAATTCGAGGACAGATGGACAGATAATTTAGGCTATTGTTATATACGAGATTAAATATATGTGTAATTTGTTGCCAATTGCATTTGGACGAGCTCTTGGACAAAGCACGTTGGCCAGAAGCCACACTAATTAAGGCAAAGTGTTGTCTTTCGTTTGACGATCACCACTGAGATCAAAGAACGACTTAGCTCAAATGAGTTTTCATAATTCAGAAAGAGATCTCGCAGAAGACCCCCGCCCGGTTTGGCTTTCCACCCCCAGAGATATCGTTCGAATATTTAAAGGGTATTGCGACCATAATCGTATTTTACGTACCCCAGACACCATTAGTGAACACGTAGGATCTTAGACTTGAGCCCGCAAGCTTCCAGTTGCGAGATGATTCACCAATTTCTTTAACGTGGGTCATATTGTATGCATTATACTTATACAGGGTGTTTCAAAAATCCCAAGTATATTTGAAAAATCAATAAAAACTTAGCTGACAGTGATAGAAATACACCGTTTATTGCAATATGCTTGGGACAATAGTAAATTTTTAGGCAGACAAACTTTAAAAATTAGTTATAATGCTCCACAACAGATGGCGCTGCAGTCTAAAAAATCTAAACTGCGATATTTTCAATATATCCACCATGCTCAGCAGTAATTTGGCGTATTCTAGGAACGAAATTATCAGAAACCAGTGGGATGGCTTAACATGCAGAACAGATGTACTGTTCCAGTTATTCAATTGTTTCTAGATAGTGGTGGTACACCTGGTCTTTTAAGAATCCCCACATACAAATATCGTAGTTTAAATTTTTCCAGACTGCAGTGCCATCTGTTGGGGAATACTCTAATTTTGAAAGTTTGTCTACCTAAAAATTTACTATTGTCCCAAGTATATTACAATAAACTGAAATTTCTACAAAATTTTTACCAAGCATCCCTAATATATTAAAGTTAATTTCGGTATACTTTTTAAATTTCAATTTTATATTAATTAAATTCCATTTGAGTTTCGAATGCCTGAACTTTTCTTAAAAATTCTATGTACATAAGTAAATTAATTCCAATAAAATAACTATTCTATCTGTATACAAAACAGCACAACATATTTAACAGAAACTTTCAAATAATATTAATACACGAATAAAATATTTCAATATTATACAGTACAACTTCGATTAAAATAAAACAAGTAGAGAAAATGCATGTAGCATATTTTCACAGAACATATACAATTAAATCAAAAAATAATTTTATGAAAGCAAGGAGACTGTATGTTCAAATCTATATGAAAAATATTTTTAAATTATTTGTTAAAACTTATGAAACATTAGCATAATTTTCTTTTAGTTTGCTCACGAATTCATAACAGAAAATATAGGTTAATTGAAAAATATGTCGTCCCAAAAAGAAATAAAATCTAATTTTTCCAACAAATTTTTTCTAGGCGTTTTCCTTATTTATTTTAAAAATTATTTTCCTGCAGCTGATTGTACTCCAAGTAAAAAAGAAAAATTCATACAGTCCAATATCAGCCAGATGTAATTAACTTAATGTTACGAAATACTAAATTGAAACAAAAAAATTTAAATTAAAATTTAGTTTACTTCGAATAACTCTCTTGATTAAAGTTCTATATTTATAACGAAATATTCAGTTTTTTTTATCATTTTTCGTTTCAAACATTTTCCCCGTGTAAAAAATTTCTCGGGCGAAATCTTAATTATTTAAATCTAAAAATTATTTTAAAGCAACTAATATTTTTTTTCGCTTCTAGCTAAAAAAAAATTTCCAAATGTATTAAAGGGAGACCAGCCTATAAATAGGTAATTATTTTTAATAAATATATTTTGTAAAAATTATGCAAGCATTCATATTAAAATATTGATCGGAACATATATGTTTTTATGTTACATTCCTTGTAATTAAGTAGTAAATCAGTTTAAAAAATAATTTGAATGAGCCAATATCATTTTTAGAGAACGCAAAATACAGTGGGTTCCAATCAATGTGATCAGTGTGGAACACCGTGATTTTGATAAAAATAAACGATTGATAACAAACGATAAACAAAATTAGATAAATTCCCTTTTAGTCCACACGTACTAAATCTCAAAATAAAATGAAAATACTCACCTTATATTTATGTACTGTATATTATCCTTTAAGACATAATTGTTTATATGATAAAAATAATTGATTAAATGTTGACTGTCTAGAATTCTTTCTAAGAAGCTCATTGATAAATCTTTCTTAATCATGTTTTTTTAAGTCATCGGAACGGTGTTGTACTCCACGTTTAAACACTTTCAAAACCAGAATCAACACACCAAAAATAATTTCTGCTTAACTCAGCTAATGTTATATAACTTTTATGTAACACATACGGTTCTAACATACGACTGATATTAACACTGATTTTCTACCTCACTTGAATCCTTACCGTGTTAGTGTGTGCTTTTATGTAATATATCTATATCTATATCTATATATCTATATCTATATCTATATCTATATATCTATATATATCTCTATATATATCTATCTATATCGATATATATATATATATATATATATATATATATCTATATATATCTATATCTATATATCTATCTCTCTATATCTATCTCTCTATCTATCTATATCTATCTATCTATATTTACCTATCTATATATCTATATATCTATATATCTATCTCTCTATCTATCTATCTCTCTATCTATCTATATATCTATCTCTCTATCTATCTATATATCTATCTCTCTATCTATCTATCTATCTATCTCTCTATCTATCTATCTATCTATCTATCTATCTATCTATCTATCTATCTATCTATCTATCTATCTATCTATCTATCTATCTATCTATCTATATCTATCTATCTATCTATCTATCTATATCTATATATCTACATATCTACTCTATCTACATCTCCTATCTATCTATCTATGTATCTATCTCTCTATCTATCTATCTATATATATATATATATATATATATATATATATATATATATATATATATATATATATATATATATATATATATATATATGATAAATAGATAGATATAGATAGATATATATAGACGCAAAATATATATGTGCATTTTCCATATATTTTGCAGAAATTAAACACACCATGACTGCGATCTAAGTAGACAGTTATACAGGCTATTACATAGACATTAAATATATACATATATTTATGCTCATGCCTATTCGTATAAGTATATTAAAAATCGCCATGACGAAAAAAATGAGAATTTAGGATTTTTAATTATAATTATATATCTGCAAATGTTTAAAAAACTGTCGTTACTTCCCAAGCAGTATTATTTAGAAATAAAACACTAAATTTAAACAGGTGAAAACATTAACATACATACATATCCTCCATATACCGAAACTAAGGTCTTTCATAATTTTCCCTTCCGAAAAGTAGTTTTCAAACAGTTCTAGAATCCGACCTAATAACAACGTACTATATCCTAATCATGCAGTAAATGTTCCAAATGGCCATAACCCCTTCGGAATATGCCCATCGTAATTAATAACAATAATTAGTGTTCTTAGACAACTGCTTCTAGAGGTGATTCACTAACCACATCACGTCTTGCGCGAGGACTAAAATAAATTCAAAGAATTTCTAAACCGTTCCGTAGTAAGGGAAATGTTTGGGCTCATTCAGAGAGGATATTTGTAAGGATTCGTTGATCCTAAAATTTAAGGCATCTGTCTACGTTCGGAGAACTTTTTTCTTTAAACGTAGAAACTAGTTCAAGTTTATACATTTTTAGATTTATTTTTTACATTATCAGAGAGAATTGCACTTCAAATATTTATTCCTGGAGAAGTTTTTATAAAATTACTAATAAATAAAGAAAATTTACTAAAAAAAATCAAGATTTTTTCAAAAAGCCTAATTTTTTAATAAATTTAATTATTTCAATATTTTTTATGCAAACCATTTCTTATACACTGGACTAGTAAATCACTTAAAATCTTTGGTTAATTTACATTTGGTGAAAAATTTTGGTCCTTCAAAATCATACACACTGAATTTGGATATTTTAACTGAATTTTAACTGAATCATACACACTGAATACGGATATTTTAACTGAATTTTTTAAGAATTTTCATTACCTTTATAGCTAACTATGAGTGTAACATCATTAAAAATTATCAAAATTCGCTAGTAGTACATCATATTAAATTAAGTATCATTCGCTAGTAAATACTATCAAAAGCATTCATAATAATTTTCAACAAAATATTTTAAGAAGTTTTTTCCAAAAAATGATTTTCAAAAGGCTTTAAATTCACAACTTTCGTTTTGTTTTGAGAGCTGTCACTGATGTTTAAACAGCTGTAACTTTTCTTTAAAATGCCGTAGCGACAAAGCAAATACTTTTTTCTTTAAACGTAGAAACTAGTTCACGTTTATACATTTTTAGATTTATTTTTTTTTTTTATTATACAGAATTGCACTTAAAAAATTTATTTCTGGAGAAGGTTTTATAAAATTTCTAATAAATAAAGAAAATTTAGTAAAAAAAAAAAATCAGGTTTTTTCAAAAAACCTAAATTTTTAATAAATTAAATTATTTTAATATTTTTTGATGCAACACATTTCTTGTACCCTGGACTAGCGAATCCACTAAAATCCTTGATTAATTTACATTGGGTTAAAAATGCTGGTCTTTCAAAATCATACGCAATGAACTTTTAACGAATTTTCATTACTTTTTATATCTAATTATGAGTGTAACATCATTAAAAGTGATCCAAATTTAAAGATTTTAGTCATTCACTAGTCAATACTATCAAAAGCATTCATAATAATTTTCAACAGAATATTTTAAGAAATTTTTGAGAAATCCCTTTTCAAGTTTCAACATTTAATTAAAAATACTATTCTGAGAAAAACGCATTTGAAGTTTATAAAAACAACTTTCACTATTAAAAATTTAAAAAACGTGTTTAAAATTCCCCACACTTTCTAGCTTCAAAACTTTCTAATTGCCAAGTTGCTAATTATTAAAAATACTTGAAAAATGTTTAAACTAATCTTCATAATAATTTAAAAAGTTTTGTCCAAAAAATCCTCTTTAAAAGGCTTTAAATTCACAACTTCCGGTTCCGAAGTAGCTACTTCCGTTTGGTTTCGACAGCTGTCACTGATGTTTCAACAGCTGTCACTTTTTTTTTAAATGCCATAGAGACAAAACAAAAACAGATTTAGAAGCCTAAAGTTTGAAATTTTACAATTAAAAAATAAAAAAAATATGATTTTGGGCAAAAAATAACATTTTCAACATAGACGGATATTTTAACCTTTTTATAAAAAAGGTATTATTTCAGATGACAATGCATTATATATACATATAACTAAAATAAAGACCTGTAAACAAATATGTATTTAAAAAAATTAAATGTATCGAATGAATTCCAATTAATATAAAACATTGAAATGTAGCTGTTGGCCGCCGCATCTCGAAGTGGAATTCCTGGAGGTTATTGCCGCCCTGCAGTCGTGAAACCTTGCCAAGAAGTCAACAAAATAAAGACACTGGAAATCGAAAATCGTAGTTTATTCATATTGCCAACTCAACTGTCGAAAGAAAGAACTATATCGAAACTGTTTTCAAGTTCACAACATCTGCTTCTATAGTTTTAGGTGCAAACCAATTAACGATAACGACATGTCACGTGAATGATGTAACTTTAGCGTCAGAATATTATATTTAGATAGGCAACCGGAAGGATTCTACTTGGGAACATTCGCGAACAATCTCTAAGGTTGCAAGAAAAGAATTACCGGAAAAACAGAATGAGCCGAAAGTGATTATATATATTTAAAAAACCTGTAAAAATATGTATTAAACAAAAACTAGGAATTAACAAAAACTAAAAACATGTGAATAAACTAAAGCTCTCTATAAATGACTTCCCAATTTTTTGCCGCAGTAATTAATGGTAGTAAAGGAATGAAACAACCATTTCCACTACACCCTGAAGGTAGATAGAATTTTGTTGTAAATAACGGGGATAAAGTGTCATTGCAACAAAAAATAATCGGAGATTCAATTTAAAATTATCATATTTCTACCTAATCTATTATTTAAGACAATTATAAAAGAACATTATTGACGTCATATCCAAGTTCAGTGATAAAACGCATGAAAATAATGCAGACGATATTTAAATAATTTAAAAACAAATGATTAGAGGAGAGGAATGACGTCATAATTGTAGTCTAAGAGAATATTCAAAATGTTTTTCAAAGTACAATTGGATTCAAACCATTTAGTTCTACATAATAAATACAGCTGTTTGAAAACCGTAAATTCAATCTTATATATGCAGCCATAAACAATAAATTAACCAGAAAACAAATGTATAACGCAAACAGTTCGAATGTAGGGAAAACCGATAAAAAATATTTAAATAAAAATCTCTCGATAAATGATATTTATGACTAAAACTTTCTGATATCTGAAATTATTATTTCCAGAAGTACCCAAAAAAATAAATATAAATCCGGATAAATGGCTACAAAAAATATGCATAAAATCAATGACTCGGCTAAAAGATTTTTAAGGAATCTTAATGGTGTTTTTAGATCATTGTCTAAAAACACCATTCATTAAATGGTTTCGTTAGACAGTAATTCAGAAGTATACGCAAAATGCTTTACAAACTAGAAATGGAGGGTAATCGATTGTTATACCGTTGTTTTAAATAAGTTACTTCACTTAACAGTAATTTTCATCTTATATACAAAGATATATACAACTTAATTACAAAATAAATATTTATAACGCAAATATTAGTATTTCATGGTAAAACTACAAAAAAATATAATGAATTAATTCTCTATAAACGTTATGACTAAATGGCTTACTCTGGATTTTGCGAGTCTGTTCGAACGTTCGTTCTGACGTTACATTGACGTCAGCTTGCTGACATTATGCGAGCAAACGATCAAAGTGACGTCACAACGAACGTTCGAACAGACTCGCAACGTCTGGTGTCACATCGTCTGTTAAAATTGATGTTCTACTCGCATATTACCTTTATACTTTAATTTTTCTTTGTAAGTTGCGAATGGCAACGAACGAATTTTTTTAGTGAAAACATGGATGTTCTTTCGTATGCAAACAGAAAATGGCTCTTGAGTTACTTTTGTGGTTTTGAGAAATTCATATTATTTATGTCCAGACTGTCACATCGTCTATTAAAATTGATGTTCTACCCGCATATTATTTTATTTTTTCTTTGTAAGTTGCGAGTGGCAACGAAAGAATTTTTTAGTAAAAACATGGATATTCTTTCGTATGCAAACAGAAAATGGCTTTTGAGTTGCTTTTGTGTTTTTGAAAAATTAATATTTACATCCAGAGTGTCACATCGTCTGTTAAAATTGATGTTCTACCCGCATATTATCTTTATTTTTTCTTTGTAAATTGCGAATGGCAACGAACGAGTTTTTAGTAAAAACATGGATGTTCTTTCGTATGCGAAAAGAAAATGGCTCTTTAGTTGCGTTTGTGTTTTTGAGAAATTATTATTTCCTTCCAGAGTGTCATATCGGTTAAAATTTATCTTCTACCCGCATACCTTTATTTTATTTCTTCTTTGTAAGTTGCGAGTGGCAACGAACGAGTTTTGTTAGTAAAAACATGGATGTTCTTTCGTATGCAAACAGAAAATGGCTCTTCAGTTGCTTTTGTGTTTTTGAAAAATTCATATTATTTATGTCCAGTGTGACATCGTCTGTTAAAATTGATGTTCTACTCGCATATTATATTTTATTGTTTTCTTTGTAAGTTGCGATTGGCAAAAACGAGATTTTTTTTAATAAAAACATGGATGTTCTTTCGTATGCAAACAGAAAATGGCTCTTGAGTTGTTTTTGTGTTTTTGAGAAATTCATATTATTTACGTCCAGAGTGTCACATCGTCTGTTGACATTGATGCTCTACTCGCATATTATCTTTTATTTTTTACTTTGTAAGTTGCGAATGGCAACGAACGAATTTTTTTAGTAAAACCATGGATGTTATTTCGTATGCGAAAAGAAAATGGCTCTTCAGTTGCTTTTGTGTTTTTGAGAAATTTATATTATTCATATTAATTCATATATTCATATTTACGTCCAGAGTGTCACATCGTCTGTTACAATTGATGTTCTACTCACATATTATCTTTATTTTTTCTTTGTAAATTGCGAATGGCAACGAGTTATTTTAGTAAAACATGGATCTTCTTTGATATGAGAAAAGAAAATGGCTCTTGAGTTGCTTCTGTGTTTATGAGAAATTAATATTATTTTCGCCATAAATCCTTCTGAGTGACATTTTCTGTTTTTTTTTTTTTAAGAACTCTCATACGGAAATACAATAAAAGGTGTTTTATATTGAAAATGCGTTGTTTTAAACACCTAACTACGCCATTGAGAACAAATCGTACTTCGGATTTTGAAACCCAAACGGAACACAGTAAGCCCCTTTGATTTTTGTATTTCGCATTATTATTTCACAAATACGTAAAAGACAAGAAATAGTTGGGTTATAAAAGATATATAAATAATTTGGCTTGCCAATAAATAATTTATAAAACCATAAAAAAAATGGCGAATTTATTTTGAGAGTAATCTAAAAAAATATTTTAACTATAAATAGATACTAACCAACTGATTTACTGCTCTATAAAAATATTACTTTTATGACACAGTAAATTCTATCTTATATACGTAGCTATATATGAAATATATTAAACAAAAAGCAAATGTGTATAAAGGAAAAACTAGAATATTGAGGGTGGTATATCAGTAAAATCTAGAATTAAATAATTCTTTCGATATTTATGATCAAAACTTTCTTATATCTGAAATTAATTTTCAGGAGAGAAGTGACTAGTCGAATGATTGAAGTATTATAATTAAAAATGGAAATTTTAAGCATTGATGTTACTGTAGAAACAGACAACTGAAAACAGAAATGACTAGCCGAATTAAAAATACTAAGAATGGAAATTTAAGGCATTGATTTCACTGTTTAAACAGACAACTGAAAACAGAAATGACTAGTCGAATAAAAAGTGTATTAAAATTAAGAATGCAAAATTAAGCATTGATGTCGCCGTTTAAACATACAACTGAAAACAGAAATGACTAGTCGAATAAAAAATGTACTATAATTAAGAAAGGAAATTTAGGCATTGATGTCACCGTAGAAACAGACAACTCAAAAATGAAATGAATAGTCAAAAAGTATTATAATCAAGAATGGAAATTTTAGACATTGAAGTCACCCCTTAAACAACTGAAAACAGATATGACTAGTTGAACAAAAAATGTATTATAATTAAGAGTGGAAATTTAAAGCATTGATGTCAACGTAAAAACAGACAACTGAAAACAGGGAAATGAATAATCGAATAAAAAGTGTATTAAAAGTGGAAATTTTAGGCATTGATTTCACTGCTTAAACAGACACCTCAAAACAGAAAAGGCTAGTTGAATAAAAAGTGTATTACTATTAAGAATGGAAATTTTAAGCATTGATGTTACTGTAGAAACAGACAACTGAAAACAGAAATGACTAGTCGATTAAAAAGTATTAAGAACGGAAATTTTAGGAATTGATTTTACTGTTTAAACAGACAATTTAAAACAGAAATGACTAGTCGAATAAAAAGTGTATTATAATTAAGAATGGAAATTTAAGACATTGATGTCACCATTCAAACAGACAAGTGAAAACAGAAATGGCTAATCGAATTAAAAGTGAATTATAATTAAGAACGGAAATTTAGGCATTGATGTCACCCCTTAAACAGACAACTCTAAACAGAAATGACTAGTCAAATAAAAAGTGTATTATAATTAAGAATGGAAATTTAAGGCATTGATGTCACCGTTCAAACAGAACTGAAAAGAGAGAAATGACTAGTCGAATAAAAAGTGTATTAAGAATGGAAATTTTAGGCATTGATGTCACCGTTTAAACAGACAACTCAAAACAAAAATGTCTAGTCAAATAGTGTATTATAATTAAGAATCGAAATTTTAGGCATTGATGTCAACGTAGAAACAGACAACTGAAAACAGAGAAATTATTAATCAAATAAAAAGTATTAAAAATGAAAATTTTAGGCATTTATTTCACTGTTTAAACAGACAACTCAAAACAGAAATGATTAGTCGAATAAAAAGTGTATTATGATTAAGAATGAAAATTTTAAAAACAGAAATAACTAATCTAATAAAAAGTGTATTTTGATTAAGAATGGAAATTTTAGGCATTGATTTCACCGTTTAAACAGACAACTCAAAATAGAAATGACTAGTCACATAAAAAGTGTATTATAATTAAGAATGGACTGATGTCACCGTTCAAACAGACAAGGTTTTGTTTGTTTGGAGTACTACGGTCTACTTTCTGCAACACGAGGGCTACTGAGACCGCAAACAGACAAGGAAAACAAAGAAATGGCTAATCGAATAAAAAGTATTATAATTAAGAATGGAAATTTTAGGCATTGATGTCACCTTTTAAACAGACAACTCAAAATAGAAATGGCTAGTTAAATAAAAAGTGTATAATGATTAAGAATGGAATTTTTAGGCATTGATGTCACCCTCAGAAAATAATCCTTCAGCATACGGCAAATATTTCCCAACAAGTGGATACTACCCGATTGATTTACTGATGTATTATAAACATTTTTACAAAACAGCGCGTTTTATCCCAGATACCCATTTACAACTCCAAAACAGAACAATTTTCTTTCCGATTTCTTCAAAAGTTCATATGAATTAACTCCTAAACGAGATTTCCTTTAACTGTATCCGGATTGTTCATAATAGCACTGAAATTTATTGCACTTCAATATTTAAAGCAAAATATTCGAGGCAATAAATCCTTGTTAATGACTCGAATTGATTTACTCCTTCATAATAAATAGTTTTATAGTGAGAGTGCAACATCTGCGATGCATAAATGTGATTTATTGTTAACGGGATTTTTAAAAGAAATCGATCCCGCAGTTGTTCGTCCCTTTACATTTCATTAGGAATTGAATTCCCGAAAACTCTTCATTCTCAGAAATTAGTCAATTTTCTTTTACTCTTCCTTGCCAGCGCTAATATTCTGTTTTAATTTAAATATTTATTCCCCTTGTAGTTTATCCAATGTTAAGTTCAATGAAAAATCACAAGAAATGTTTTTTTTTCAGTCATGTGTAATAGGAAATGAAAATTAACTTGATTTAGGAATGCATAAAACATTAAACAAGCTTATTTTTTTTTCAAATAACTCCTTTAAAATAAATGATCATTTATAAAGCTTACTTATTTCCCCTTCCATCAGACGTATTGAAATAAATGAGATGCTGATCAGTAACTGTAAACTATTAATTATAATTATTAAAAATCTTATAATTTAGTAAGTATTTACGTAAAGTAATATATGTTTTGATTTGTGAAAAGGAAAGTTTTTATTTTGCTGTTTCAGTTGTAATCAGGAACGAAATAATAAGCAATATACCAGAGATTTTTAACACTTGATTTACGGGCCGAGCCAATTAGACTCATTAAAATTCTGATCACTATATATATATATATATATATATATATATATATATATATATATATATATAACTTTAATATCACTTTTCACAAACATACGTTGGTTTTTAGTTAAGTAATAATATATATATATATATATATATATATATATATATATAATTTCATTCCTCTTCCCCGCAGACTCCTTCATTTCGCATTATCCAATGGGGTAGACCTATTTTCACGGTTGGGAGCCCATTGGACTCATAGAATGTATATAAAAATAAATAAATATAGTAATAAATATAGTATAGTGTATAGTATAGTATAGTATAGTATTAGTATAGTATAGTATAGTGTATAGTATAGTGCAGTACAGAGTATATAGTATAATATATATAGTATACAGTACAGTGTATATAGTGTAGTATATATAGTATAGTGTATATAGTATATAGTATAGCGTATATAGTATAGTATATATAGTATTAAGTATAGTGTGTATAGTATAGTATAGTGTATAGTATAGTGTATAGTATAGTGTAAAGTATAGTATAGAGTATAGTATAATATAGTATAGTATAGAGTATAGTATAAAGTATAGTTAGTATAGTATACTATAGTATAAAGTGTATAGTATAGTATAGTGTAGTGTATAGTATAATATATAGTATATTATAAAGTATAGTGTTTAGTATAGTGTAGTGTATAATATAGTATTGTATAGCATAGTATATATATAGTATATAATATAGTGTATATAGTATAGTATATAGTGTGTAGTGTATATAGTGTATATAGTATAATATATATAGTATATAGTGTATAGTGTATTATAGTATAAAGTATAGTATATAGTATAGTATATTATATTATATAGTATATAGTGTAAAGTATAGTATAATAAAGTATAGTATAAAATAGAGTACAGTCATGTCTAATAGGAAATGAAAATTAACTTGATTTAGGAATGCATAAAACATTAAACAAGCTTATTTTTTTTTCAAATAACTCCTTTAAAATAAATGATCCTTTAAAATAAATGCTTATTATTTATTTCCCCTTCCAACAGACGTATTGAAATAAATGAGATGCAGATCAGTAGCTGTAAACTATTAATTATAATTATTAAAAATCTTATATTTAGTAACTCCTTAAAGTAATATATGTTCTGTTTTGTGAGAAGGAAAGTTTATTTTCTGTTTCACTTGTAATCAGTAACAAAATAATAAGCAATGTACCACAGATTTTTAACACAAGATTTACGGACCGAGCCAATTAGACTCATTAAAAGTTTTATATAACTTGAATATCACTTTTCAATAAACATATGTTGGTTTTTAGTTAAGTAATAAAATATATGTAAAATTTCATTCCTCTTCCCCGCAGACCCCTTCATTTCGCACTATCCGATGGGGTATACCTATTTTCAGGGTTCGGAGCCCATTGGACTCATAGAATGTATATGAAAATAAATAAATGTAGTAATAAATATAGTATAAAGTATATTATAGTATAAAGTATAGTATAGTATATTATAGTATAGAGTATAGTATAAAGTATAGTGTAGTATAGTACAGTATAGTATAAAATATAGTAGAGTATATTATAGTATAAAGTAGAGTAGAGTATATTATAGTATAAAGTATAGTAGAGTATATTATAGTATAAAGTAAAGAATAGTATAGTATAGTATAAAGTAAAGTAAAGTATAGTATAGTATAAAGTATAGTATATTATACTATAAAGTATAGTACAGTATATTATAGTATAGTGTATAGTATATTATAGTATAAAGTAAAGTATAGTATAGTATAAAGTATATTATAGTATAGTATAAAGTATATTATAGTATATTATAGTATAAAGTGTAGTATAGTATATTATAGTATAAAATGTAGTATAGTATATTATAGTATAGTGTATAAAGTATAGTATAGTATTGTATAAAGTATAGAATAGAATAGAATATAGTATAGAGTACCATCATGTGTAATAGGAAATGAAAATTAACTTGATTTATTATATATATATATATATATATATATATATATATATATATATATATATATATATATATATATATATATATATATATATATATATATATATATATATATATCCCCGCAGACCCCTTTATTCCAAGCATTATCCAATGGGGTATACCTATTTTCACGGTTATGAACCAAATTGACTCATAGAATGTATATGAAAATAAAAATAGTATAAATTATAGTATATTATAGTGTATAGTATAGTATAGTATAGTGTATAGTATAGTGTATAGTATAGCATAGTGTATAGCATAGTGTATAGTATATAGTAGTGTATAGTGTAGTATAGTGTAAAGTATATTATAGTGTATAGTATAGTGTATAGTATAGCATAGTGTATAGCATAGTGTATAGTATATAGTAGTGTATAGTGTAGTATAGTGTAATGTATAGTGTATAGTAGTGTATAATATAGTGTATAGTATAATGTAGCGTAGCGTATAGTATAGTGTAGCGTAGTGTATAGAGCAGTGTTTACGGTAGTGTATAGCGTAGCGTATAAAGTATAGTATAGTATAGGATAAAGTAAATATAGAGAAGTCGAGAACACTTCCATGCGAACGACAGAAATTCGTGCTACTGACGTACGGAAGAATGGTCAAGTTCGATAATCATGCCAAAGAAACAGATGTCGAAACCATTGTGCTCAATGGAATATAAATGTTTGCGAAAAATGGGTTTCAAAAGTAGATTTTATATGTAAAAAATGTTTTCCATGAATTTTTGAATAATAACATTTTATTTAAATTAATTTGGAACTATTTTCTTTGCAAAAAAACTTCCATTTTCTCGTAGGAGTCAAATGGGCTCACTTCACTAAAAATCAACATCCTTAAATCTAGTGTTAATACACATTGTTTTGAATGGTAAATATATTCAACAGACACACAAGTGGGTCGAATTCCACTGTAGCATAGATATTCGTAGCCTTTCGGAATCGGCTGTAAACAGTAGGTCCCGGTCTGGCATTCGTGTCGCAAAAAGTGACCGTAGCGGACAATTCCTCGAAAAGGAAAACTACGCAACCTTCGACCCACCTATCAGTTTTTTTTTTTTAATAAATCTTTTATTTTAAATCCCAATCAATATATAACTGTTGCCAACAATTATTCTGAAATTACCAAATTTTTTTTAATCTCACAACGCAAACGAGAAAATAAATCACCAAATCGTTTCCAGAAAGTGCGAAAACCCTTCTGTACTTGTCAAGAACGATCCTTAAATGGTTACAAAATCCAACGTCATTTCCAGTGGTTTTTAAGACGCTGGGGGCAAACAAACAAAGAAAGAAAGAAGTCGATAAAATGTTTGTGTTTCGAGCTCTTTTGATATTCGGGGTCAAACCGTGACTGACCACACCGCAAGGAAACCGGTCACCAGGATGCGAAAAGAGGGTGGAGTCAGATTTGATATTGTCTCGATAGAACGGGAAGGTACTTTATTTCTTCCCCTGTTACGATCTTTCTTCCACTTATAAGAATGATAAACGTTCCTTGAAATTTTTATCTTATTTCAGTGGTAGGGGAAATTTCATTTGTAGATAAGGGATTTAAAAATTTGCGGTATTGCGATATGAATTAAGAGAACTGTAAACGCTATAAACCGTTAATGCAAATTAATTTTTTAGAATTACGAAACTTTATATACTATGCATAACTAAATGAAACACATATTGAAAAAAGTTTTAAATCGCATAGCTTTTTCTATAAATTTAACTTTATATAACTATATAATTATATAATTATATAATTATATAAATATATATAATTATAAATATATATAATTATAAATATATATATATATAATATAATTATAAATATATATAATATATAATTATAATTATAAATATATATAATTATAAATATATATAATTATAAATTTATATAATTATATAATTTTATATAACTTTTTAAAATTCTTTCTCATCATTTGCCTGTATGCCGAACATAGGCCGATTGGTTAGGGTGCTGACCTTTGGTACCGGAGTTCGTGGGTTCGAATCCCACAGTGGCATGGATGTTCGTAGCCGTTCGGAATCAGCTTTAAGCTGTAGGTCCCGGTCTCATTAACCCTCGTGTTGCAAAGAGTAGACCGTAGCACTCCAAAAACAAACCAAACCATCAGTTGCGTGTGATATACATATGTTTTTTTACGTTTAAATATGAAATTAGATGTCGCTGAAATAGGACTAAAAGTTTTAATTTTAAAGAATTAAAATCAATTTTTCGATTTCAAGAATTCAAATCTGAAATTAAGTAGCATGTTTATACTGGGGTTTCATAAATTTTAAATTCTTTTATAGAAATTTATGTAATACCTTATTAGGCTGCAAGTTTTGCTGATTTTCAAATTTGTACTTTATTGCCAAACGTATTGCATATTGTACAAAGTATATGTACTTTGTGCAATATACAATACGTTTGTACAAAGTATATGTACTTTGTACTTAATTACATGTGATGCAAGATGGTTTGAAATATAAAATATTTAAATGTTTGAATATAAAATAAACTTTATTATATGTTATATACATTCTAATGAAACATCAGATGTGTACATGATACGGGATATACAAGAAAAAGGGTTAAGATGCATTTCATTGAAAATTTTATGTTACAAGCTTATGAAACACTATCATATAGGCCATCATATGACGAGATTAGTAAAATTATTAATATTCCAGAATTGTATTCCACATACATATATTTCACTCTCGAAATAAAAATTTAATCTAAAAATAATAATTTCAAAACATTTTTTCCAGCCATTTCCCCTTGAATTCTGTACACTGATTAAACCAAATTTTAATCTTATGGAATGTTTTTCTGATTAAGCTTTAGGTACTATTTTATATAAAAGTTTAATTAAAATTCTTGTTATTTAGTCAAAGAAATATTTTAATAACTAGCATATAGCCCGTCATATGACGGGATTAGTTATATTATTAATTTTCCAGTATTGTAAAGTACCCTATGAGGCAGGTAAAAAAATGGTTTGTTTTTTGGCTGAGAATTATCCGGTACACGTTCAATAATTTGTTTATATTCATACTCCTGTAGAGTCTCAGAATACTGTGAATGCAATTTAGAATCACATTGAACTCATTTAGTCAAACCGTGTGGTTATGTATAAAACAAACACACAAACTTCTTAATTTTCAGAGATATATAACGGTAGATATTTATTATTCCTTGAAATAGACTCCAAGACTGTTGTTAATACATGCGATCAAATTTTCATTGCAACAAAAAATAATCGACGATTCAATCTAAAATTTACCATATGTGTCTAATCTATTATTGAAGCCAAATATAAAAGAAAATTATTGGCGTCATATCTAAGTTCAGTGATAAAATGTATGAAAATGCGGACGATATTTAAATAATTTAAAATAACAAAATTATTAAATAAGATGGTTAAAGGTATGACGTCATAATGCTAATGAAAAAATGTTATTTTTACCTATTTATAATGGGATAAACTGATAAATTTTTAATGGCCTGCTCTTAACTGGGGAAAGCCGAACGATAGCCGAATAGTTAGAGTGCTGTCCTTCGGTACCGGTGTTCGTATCCCACTGTGGGATGGATATACGTAGCCCTTTGGAATCGGCTTTAAGCTGTAGGTCCTAGTCTCGTTAGCCCTCGGGTTGCAAAAAAGTAGACCGTAGTTCTCCAAACCAAACCAAACCGGGGAAAATAGGGCTCAAAATAATGTCATGAAACACTCTAAAAGGGAAGAAGGGGTAGATTTCGAACATTTTAAAGACTTGCTTTGAATTTTGCTAACTGTAACTCATCAAGAATCCAAAATGGATGCCTCTATCCATTCCAGGTCCAACCACTTCATAAATTCGAGGAGAGACGGACAGATAACTTAGGGTATTATTACATAAGGGATTAGATGTGTATATGCTAATTAATGTACAGAACAAAGGATTGAAATACATTTCACTGTGCATTACATGTGATTTACAAACTCATGAATCATTACACGTGTAAATGATATGCAATGAACAGGCCATGCAAAGGGTTAAAATAAATTTCACTGTGCATCACACATGTTATATACAATTTTATGAAACATTGGTTTGGCTTGGAGCGCTACGGTCTACTGTTTTGCACACGAGGGCTAATGAGACCGGGACCTACTGCTTAAAGCTGATACAGAACCGCTACGAACATCCATGCCATAATGGGATTCGAACCCACGAACTCTGGTACCAACGATCAGTGCCCTAACCAATCGGATAGCGTTCGGCTATGAAACATTGGATGTGTAAATTATATGCAATGTACAACACATGCAAGGGGTTAAAATACACTTTACTGTGCCTCACATGTGATATACATGATTATGAAGCTTTAGATGCACCTATTATATGAGATGTTCAGGACATGCAAAGGATTTTAACATGCTCAATATTTGTTTTCTGCGCCAGTGGCCTCAAACTTTCTTAATACGCATCTAAGCCCACTGACGGTTAGCGGAAAGTCTTAAACAAATTCTGCGTTGCATTGGAATCTGAGTTTTGAATGAAAACTATCCAGGTGTTGTTATGTACTTACAACCTTAACACTAGTGTTCGTTTACAAAGGGGAACACAGTAAAAATAGGATACCTTATATTGAGATTAAGACATTCTGTACACTATTTACAAATTTATATCCTTGATTACCATATAACATAACCAGCAACTCTTTAGTTATGCGTTATTCCTTAATCACAATGTTGAATTACTAACAGAGGCCTAAATGATCGTTGCGAATATTTTTTTACCTACAGTACAGGCACAGGGGAGCAAGCGGGGGCTTTCCTCACGCAGTGTGTCGGTTCGGGCGTTCGGGCACAAGGGAGGAGTCGGTGCTGGCGAACCGGGCTTGAGACTTCTATGTCCAGCTACTCTCGAATCCCGACTTCAAATCCTTTTCTGAACTCTGCTTCCCAACTCCTCTCCTACGTTTTAAATCCCCTTTTTCTTCTTTGCCAATCGCTTGTTTGGGGAAATTTTCCCACATCTGCACCCCCTTCGGGAGTGCAGGTAGGATCATTAAAGTAGCCCCTTTTCTGAAACCTGACATTATTTATAGCCCCTGCCCCCATAACTCACGGTTACTTCTCTGTGCGAGCTTGACCGTTACTCTGCCATTCCGCGATCTATACCTTCTCCGCAGGTGTCCCTAAACTCGAAGTCAACAATCGAAGTCCTAAATTCCTCTAGGAAATTTCTCCCACAGCTGTGCATGCACGTGCAGATCATCGGGGGAAAGTACCACGGTACACCCGGTATTGAACATTACGTTTACTATTGTGAATAAAGTGTTCAAAACTTTAAAAATATATAAATAAAAACTAATAAATTAAACCTAATAAGAATTAAGGATAACAGAAACTGAGGTTTTCACTAATTAAAATTAAAGAACAAATAATCAAATCTTAACAGTAATTAAAAAGATATTTAATTAGCAGTACTGAACATAAAAAGGAAGTTCATTTCAGTTTCCTTAAAAAAATTATTAAGCAAGTACCTTAGATTTGTAACCCGTGAATATTTAAAACAGTCCTGGGGGGAGAAAAAGCATACGAGTCACGTGGGACAATCCAGCGAGATTAACAAAGACCCTATATGATGAAATTACCAATTATGGGTTTGTATTTGTTTGTTTGTTTTTTGTAAATGAAAAAAACTGGTGTTTATTCACTTGATTTTCTACAATATTTCTTCGTAATAAGCGATCCGAACGGGTGCTGGCCTTCGGAACCGGAGTTCATGGGTTCGAATCCCATTATGGCATGAATGTTCGTAGCCGTTAGGAATCGGCTTTAAGCAGTAGGTCCCGGTCTCATTAGCTCTCGTGTTGCAAAAAGTAGACCTAGCCCTCCAAAAAACCAAACCAAACCAAAACTCGTAATAAGCGAAGAAACATTTCAAGTGCAAGAAAATACCTTTTGCAACAGTTAAACCTAATCATGCATATACAGGTTATTATACACCATCGCTCTAAATAATCTTCGTGAAATTTTCTGCATTTCCTGCAACATTGTCTTATCATTGCAAACCCCTTTTCCACTCGCCTCTAAACAAATAAAAGCACTCTTCCATCCATCAGCATTTGCAACTGCAAAGTGATAGCCTCCCCTCCCCCGCAATTTACCTCCCTCCTTCCCCCTGAATTATCCGTCTCTACCCTCCCCCTTCCCCTTTTGCGCTTCGGATCATCTGATACCTGTTATCTCACCTCCTTATCAGGAAGTCAAAGAATCAACAGATTCCAAGAACTCCATAAATCAGATACAAGATCTTCACGCTGTTACACCAGAGATGGAAGAAAAAGGGGGGGGGAGTAACAATTACAAAAGAAAAAAAACTTCTATCACAAGGCTAAAACATCCGTGTGAACTCTGTACCCTTTCTCATAGTGTTGATTTTTGCTTCCTTGCCCCTATCAAGATGGTTTGGGGGAAATAAGAAAGTTTTTGATGCATGTCGTGGAAGATAACAAACTAACCATCATATTTTTGCCATCGGTAAAGAATTTGCATGTTGGGCTGCTTTTGTATTCGCAGTCCATTTATCATGCTATGTATATTATTGTTTAGGAATTTTAAAAAATTCGTTTTCGCTGTTTTATGTAAAGGAGATCTAAGTACACCCCCTTCAGCCAAATAAATTAAATTTTTACTTTTTACTGATTAAAAACGTTATAAAGTTTTTGTTAAATCAAGCCATTTCAGTTGCATGTCTGCTTTGATTTGATTTGATTTGATAAGGAGATTGTACATTTTAATATCACGTTGACAGCGCATACGGCACCTTCTGGTAACATTTGTGGGTTTTTTAAAAAAATCCGAATGATCCATTTGTAACCTCAAAGAAATTCCAGCAGCAAGGATGACTCAGCCATTTTCTACTCAATGAGTAAACAAACTGAAGAACAACCTGTAGGAAATTCATAGCTTTGATGAGGCGATTTAGATCAGTAATATAATGGATTAATTCATACGAGAAGTAAAATGCTTAGGATCTAAATCTGACCTCATCACATCTTTTGTAAAGGGGAGAGGACAATGAAAGTTATTTCAATGGTTTTCGTCTTGTGCGGGATTCTCGGACGGGGTTCTGATCTTAGTCCCAGATTAGAATCCCGTCTTCGTACATGACACTAAATAAGAATGTGTCTCTGTGGAGTTATTTATGAGTCCCTAAGGGACAGTGCCCAATTTGAAGGCATAAGGTTTTTCCAAGTTAGCGGGGTTAAGGAGACCAATTATATTTTTACAACTATCCCGATTGGACGAAAAGAATGAAGAGGGGACAAAGATAAAATTAATATAAAATATGAAAAGTCTAGAAAGAGGTATTCGAGAGTCGAGTCGAATCGAGGAGAGAGGTCAGAAGACGAATGAGATGATTGTTTCAGTGAGAGTTCGGGAGTCCAAGGAGAATAGCCTTCAGTTCGACAGAGACTCCGGAAACGTTTGGAACATCTAGCGACTACCAGCAGCGTTCCTGTGTCAAATATTACGGTCGCACCTCAAATACTCAGAAGGATGCCCCTGACCAGACCGACGGAAGATTGAAATTTGCTACCAGACATACCCAATCCTGATTAGCTCTCAACCAGCAGTGTTCCTGGCACACCATATTAACCCACAAAGGTACCCATTTTACATATATTTGGAATTGAGATTAGGTTATATAATATATATATACATATATACACACACATATATATATATATATATATATATATATATATAGCCTCTCTATAATATATATAAACCTCCACTCTCCCATTCTAATTACTTAAAATCTTTTTCCCAGCCTCTAAATGTTTTCATCAAAGGAGCGTCCTCGACTTCAAATTCTTTCGATCCATTTCCCAAACTTTTCTATCTCTAGATGTCAATTTTCTGTCTATTCGACACGTTTCCCGGCTGTCGCCGGCCAATGGCTCTGCGTCTTTCCTGATCTTACATTTAAATTCGCTGAGTAATGGGGAAAATTCTTTCTGTCTTCGCTTTTGGGTGCACCTTTGTTCTAGCAGAGTGATTTTTGTATCTTTCCTTTGTCTGTCGTTGACTCGTAAAGATGTCCGTTTTAGCAGCTCTAAAATAAAGTTTTAATTACACTTGTGCCGTTCTCTTTAATGTGGCTAGACTGCATTGTTATTACTGCTAGCTGATATAGGTTTCTGCTTGCCCAGTAGCCCGGGCAAGTAAAAAAAAGGGACTACATAATGATTATGACTAGAAGAAATTTCCTGATCTTACATTTAAATTCGCTGAGTAATGGGGAAAATTCTTTCTGTCTTCGCTTTTGGGTGCACCTTTGTTCTAGCAGAGTGATTTTTGTATCTTTCCTTTGTCTGTCGTTGACTCGTAAAGATGTCCGTTTTAGCAGCTCTAAAATAAAGTTTTAATTACACTTGTGCCGTTCTCTTTAATGTGGCTAGACTGCATTGTTATTACTGCTAGCTGATATAGGTTTCTGCTTGCCCAGTAGCCCGGGCAAGTAAAAAAAGGGGCTACATACGATTATGACTAGAAGAAATAATTTATAATATATATATGTAATGTCGTGATCCAGAGTTAAGGCGAATGGAAAACAGTCTTCTTGATAATAATTTTATTAACTCATAGTTCTATGTGAGAGCAACTTGCGCGATTTTCATTGTTCGTGGCGGAGCTAAGCGTGGGTTAGTTGTTCACAATACCATGTTTACGCGATGACTGATCTTATCTGTCTATAAGCTCATCAAAATCTTCCAAAATGCTTCCGCCTGACCGGATTATCCTGAAAGCTTACGCGAGCGTGGGTCTTTTTCATTTATTTTATTATTATAAAAGAGTTCCCTTTTTAAAATCGTTCTTAACTCACGTAATTTACAACTACCCCATTTTTAGACCTGACACACACACACATACATACACATATATACATATATATACACATATACATATATATATATATATATATAAACATATACACATATATATACACATATACACATATACATATATATATATAAACATATACACACACACATATATATATATATATATATATATATATACATATATATATACATATTATATATATATATATATACATATATATTTATATATATATATATATATATACATATGATGTTACACAGTATGTGTTTGTTTACACAAAGTAACGGCTTTAGCTGTTTGGTTTCTCAATTATGTTTTGACTTCTCTCCGAGTACATAAATATCATATTTATATTAGGCTTATAATTAGAATATTACACAAATAATTCATCGATTTTTCAAGTATATAATTTACTTTGATTATGATATTTATCTTTCGCTCCAACCTTTTTCCATATTACCTGTTATTGTAGAATCATCGCAAACATCTGTTACTATCTTCATCGAGAAACATTTGTTAATATTTTATAGGAAAATAGTTTATCAAATGTTCGTAAACCATGAGTTACCTAGACTTAATGTAACATTACTCGCAATCAATTTAGAACTGAAATGTTATTCCATTGGTAAATCATTGAAACTATCGAATGACTTTTACAGCTTTCTAATAAATTTCAGCGTGTTATTGACTCTGATCGACGATTTAAAAACTGAATATCATTTACGCATGTTTCTGTATTTTACACAAATGCTGTCTGCTTAAACGTATGTAGAATCATTTTGTAAGATAGATTTTTTTCATTAAGCTTTGGGTGTCGTATTAACATATCGTGTAGAGTAAGTTGAAATCGTAAATTAGAATTTTTTAGCGACTTTTTGTCAATACTTAATGCTGAAGTCTTATCTTATATCCTAATAATCATTCTATAACTTTTTATATAACTATCACCCTTACATTTTTTACAATATTATCTGCAATTTTATATAATTACTGTCCCTATTAAAACCCCATAATATTTTATAGGGTTTATAAAAATATACCCTCTGCATACTATACATACACAAACATACATACATACACACACATATACGCACATACACATATATATACACACATATACAATATATACACACATATACACATACATATATACACATACACATATACATATACACACATACATACATACACATATATACACACATACATATCTATATATAGCCACTTTTTGTTAATACTTAAATGCTGAAGTCGTATCATCGTATATCAGGGTATAATATCTTATATAACTCGTATCATCCTATAAATTTTTATGTAATTATCACCCTTACATTGTTTACAATATTATCTACAATTTTTATATGATTATTACCCTCATTATCACCCTATAAGATTTTATAAGGTTTATAAAAATATACCCTCTGTATACCAGTCATACATATACACATATACTATATACATACGTACGCATACACACACATACACCTATACACACGTATACACATATGTACATATATATATATACGGTACATATGTACATGGTACATATAACTTGTTTATCTTCATACTTTGGAAAATTATAAAGATAAACAAGTTATTGAGCTTGTACCAGATCATTCTCAGCCAAAAAACAAACCATATCTTTATCTGCCTCACGGGGTACTTTACAATTCTGGAAAGTTAAAAATTTTACAGATCCCGTCATAGTACGGGCTATAGGCTAGTCATTAAAACATTTCTTTGACTAAATAACAAGAATTTCAATTAAACTTTTATATAATTATAGTACCTAAATCTTGAGATCAGAAAAACAATCTGTAAGATTTGGTTTTATCAGTGTACAGAATTCAAAAGAAAATGGTTCGAAAAGATGTTTCGAAATTATTACTTTTTGATTAAATTTTTATCTCGAAGTGAAATAGATGTATGTGGTATATAATTGAATATAAAAAATGCTAATACAAACTTACAAAACCCTGTTTTATTTTTTAAAAAAAATTGCAGAGACTAAATTTTGCTGCTACTATATTTTGCCACCGTTGACAGTCGCCTACTGTCTACAGTCGGCCCGGTATAATGTAATCGTATTTGGTTTTCTTTAATTTCCCATAGTTTTTTGGTTTTTTTAAGAACTTTAGTCTTTAAAGTATAAATTTCACACCATTCGAATTTTTGTAAAAAAAAAATTAAGGTATCCGTCTACATTAAAAAATCATTTTTTTCCAAAAATCATTTTTTTTTTATTTCTCTATTGTAAAATTTTAACTTTTAGGCTTCTAAATCTGTTTTTGTTTTGAATCTACGGCATTTTAAATAAAAGTGACAGACAAAACTTTTTAACTTTTTTTGGACAAAACTTTTTAAATTTTTATGAAGATTAGTTTAAACATTTTTCTAATCTTTTTAATAATTAGCAACTTGGCAATTAGAAAGTTTTGAAGCAAAAAAGTGTGAGTAATTTTAAACATGTATTTTAACTTTTAATAGTTAAAGTTGCTTTCATAAACTTTCATAAATGCGTTTTTCTCAGAACGGTATTTTTCATAAAATGTTGAAAATTTAAAAATGTGATTTCTCAAAAAGTTCTTAAAATATTTTGTTGAAAATTATTATGAATGCTTTTGATAGTATTTACTAGTTAATGACCTAAAAGCTTTAAATTTGGATATTTTTTAATTAGTTACGCTCATAGTTAGATATAAAGGTAATGAAAATTCGTTAAAAATTCGATGTGTATGATTTTGAAGGACCAAAATTTTTTACCAAATGTAAATTTAGCAAATATTTTAGGTGATTCACTAGTTCAATGTATAAGAAATGTATTGCATCAAAAATATTGAAGTAATTTAATTTATTAAAAAATTAGACCTTTTAACAAAAAAACTGATTTTTTTTTAAAATAAATTTTCTTGATTTATTAGAAATTTTATAAAAGCTTCTCCAGGAATAAAAATTTTTAAGTGCAATCCTCTATGATAATATGAAAAATAAATCTAAAAATGTAAAAACATGAACTAGTTTCTACGTTTAAAGAAAAAAGTTTTCCGAACGTAGACGGATATCTTAAAAGAATCATGAGTTGTTATCGTCTAGATCAGGGGACCACAGACTGTGGCTCTCGAGCCGCATGCGGCTCTTTAAATATGCGTATGTGGCTTTTCAGATTTCCCAAGAAGCAAAAATATATTGGTCAATGTTTTGAATTTCAATGAATGTCAGTTATTAAATTTTGAACCGATGTTCACTGACATAAAATAAAATTCAAGCTTAAAAAGTTTTTTTTTCTTTTAAATAGCATTTAAAAGTGTTGTTTTTATTACTTATAAGAGAACTATTAAAATAAATCTAAAAACGTAAAAACGTGGATTAGTTTCTACGTTTAAAAAGAAAAGTTCTCCGAATGTAGACGGATACCTTAAGGGGTTTTTACTCTATAGTCCTTACCGTTATTCAAATCAGAAATTTAAAATAGATTTTTTAAAACATTTGAGTTGCAGAAAATTCATTATTCAGACGAATCTTCACGATTCAGTATCGTAGCGCCATCTGTGGGCGCTGCTAAGAATGAATATCACGAGAGATTTCTCCTAATAACTACAATGTTGCTCAGTTTTAATCCTTTAATTCTCTTCTGTTACCAAAGGAAATAATTCAACGTGTATTACAAAGCTTGGAACAATTTAAGACTCAATAAACGACGAATTAGGGTTCTTTTTTTTCCTTTCGTGAAACGGCATTTACCAAAGTAATAATAATAAAGTTTTTTTTTAAATAAAAAAAAAAGGAATGTCTAAAATAACTGCAGAAGAAACGGAGAAAATGGACATAGCGGGAGAAGCAATTCTGTCCAATCCATCACGAGTCTGACATGATTCCAATAGCGGTTACTACTCTAGATGGTTGTTGCCAGATGAGAAATCGATTCGCTTTATACGATGTAATAAATACGTTTCTTTTAGGCGACCGAGGGATCATCAACAAATTGATAATTCTTTAATAAAAGGTCGCTTTTATTATGAAGAAATTATACTTTTTGGCTTCTACAGATCATAATATTACACAAATTAACTGCATCTCTTATTTTTCGTCTATTTACTATGAATTTTGTTAAAACTATCATTCATTTAAAGCATCATTAATTTAAATTATCGTTTGCACAACTTTTTATTTATTAGATGGCAATTAAGTTCATCATACTACTATTCTTTCTTTTTCATCGTAATGTAACTGATGTAAATTTGTTCTTGTATCATTTAACTTAAAAAATAAAAAACGTATAAATTTATGCTTTGAAACATTACAGAGGGTGTTCGCACATATTTTATTCGAATTTAGTTAGCGGTATTAAAAAATCGTTTGCTGCAAAATAAATAACTGCAACTGTACTACGTTTTTAAAAGTCAAAATTTACTACGTTTTTAAAAGTCAAAATTATTGTCTTCAGATTGAGAGGTTTCTTTTTATTCAAAATGGCGTTTTTAACGAATGTGGTTCGAAGGCTATATTGATGTTCTTTTCGAAGAGAAGTATTCATATTCCGTTACCCTAAAACGATGCGAGAGTCACGGTTTTATGATATCAAAAGCGTCGATAGGTAATATCGTCAAAAAAAAAGAAAAAAACGTCCAATTGGAGCCTCAAGGGGGACAAAAATTCCAAACAAGTATCCAAGGAAAAAAAGAACATCTTCGACTATTGCAAAGGTATGTTGTTTAATGTTAAAAGAAAATCACCCTAGTCAAAGGGCAGTTGCAAAATCCTTAAAATGCTTGGTGTCAACTGTAAACAAAATGATAAACGTTGATTTAAATCTTACGAAAGCAAAAAACCGCAATGTGCATCGTCTTTCTCAAAATCATATCCTTGAACGCAGGACAAGCTGCAAAATTCTGTTCGAGAAACATATCCAAAGAAGAATGGAAAATTGTCACAATAGATAAATCATGGGTGTATTTAAAGGATCGCAACAAAAAATGAGCCATTTATTATCATAAAAGGGAAGAAAAATATTTAAGTACGGGGTTCAAAGAATCGAAAGAAAGTTTTTCTAAGGAATTCACGATTGTTGGTGAATTACCATATAATGGCAAGTTAAAAATAAAGAGAGTTGAAAAGAATGTTAAGATTAATTGCAGATACTAAAAAGAATATATTTTATCGCCCATTTTTCTGAATGAAATGCCATCGCTTTACCCGCAGTGCCATCCTTCTGTGGAACTCCGTCAAGACAGAGCTAGCAGTCGCACATCAAAATCCAATGTAAATTTCCTAAAAGAAATGGAACAAAATACCGGTATCGAGGCCATACCCTTCACGGATATCCCTACTAAATCACCCAATGTATCACCTATGGATTTTTGTGCTTTAAAATCTGTATTATCCATGTACAGATATGTATGTCAGGTTTAAAAATGGCGGTTAAGAATTAAGCGAATTATAATTAAAAATAGAGATAACTCATTGCCGATAACGTAACAGGAGAAAAACATATCCTCGAGCGGAACAATACAGAGTAAAAAAGCTGACGCGGAAGCAGAAATAGGAATTTGCTGAGGTAGCAATGCCAAAAGAAAGTTCTGAGAGGGAATTAGGGCTGATAACATTCTCCAAGCTTGTCGTGGCAAATTATGAGTGCAAAGGATTTGTAAATTGCACAAGTATGGACAGAAGGATTACAATAAAGAAGTTTTTATATACGAAATTAAATGTGTCTTCCATGACTTAACCACTCGTCCGTGTCATGTATATATGTATTTATATATATATATAGAATATAACATATCTAAATGTACCAATTTAAATGTATCAAAAGGCATTTCAGAAGTGTAAACATTTTAAAACGCAATTAACACATCGTATGCGGGCCACATACTAATACGTTTTCTGACGATTGATACTTGAGCGCGGGTCACGTACTAGTACGGGTTAGTGTAACAACACGATTTGAGAGTACAACAATAACGGCATATATAGGAAAACAAAGCCGAATGTTCTTGTCTACTACATAGATTCTGGAAACACTGAAACAAATAAAAACTAGTTTTTACGTCAGTCGATGCGGAACCACAGAATGGGAAAAATTTAAAACTATATACTACTATTTCTATTTGATTTTTGATATTTACGATACTATTAAAAATTTATCCACTCAAAAATGTATTTTTTGTTCACAAAAATCTTATGGTTGTTATTTATATATTTCTGTTTATATATTTTAATATAAAATATGAAAAGTTGGTTAAATGAAATAATTTTCGATCTATTGAGATTTAACCCCTTCCAGTAAAATGACGAGTCTAGCTCGTCATTAGTTTTTCATTCCATACCGCACAATGACGAGCTACACTCGTCATGCGATTAAAGTTACTTTTAAATAGGATAATTAATTTAGTTTAAAATTTCTAGTGTACTGAATTTGGCAACACTTTTATCACTTGTGAAAATCGCAAGTCACTATTGCATATTGTTTACTTGGTACAATTCATTGCCAAATGAATGAGTCAAAACAAAAGAAAACCTACTAAGAAATGCCGCGTGTGTTACAAGAATCCAATTAAAAGTGAGAATACTTGGCGGTGTAAGAATTCCTTTGCACTTTGTTTTGAAAAGTACCACTAGCTTGAAGACTATTATCCGTATACCTTATTAATGTTTTGCTTTGATATTTTCTCAATTTTACTGTTTCTGATATTATTTAACTACTATGTAAAAAGTGGATTTTAATTAATAATATGTAAGAATTGTAAAATGAAACAAGTTTTTTAAATAAAAATTAAATGGTTATTTCATGCACAGTTTTTCATTATTAAATCATACCGGAAGGGGTTAACTGAATAAATGGACACGCCAAACGCCCGCTTCTGGTACAATTCCGCTGAGAAATGTACCCGCACTCAATGTGTTAAGTTTAAAGATTATGTTTTAAATCAAAAATATAAAGTAATTTTTAACATTACTAATTGTTCTTAAAATAAATTAAGATTAAAATATTCTCTCAATTGAGCTTATTTACGTAATTCAAATTTCACGCAAGATCAACTATAACAGGCCCAATTTATGCTTGTACCAACAGACTGGCGACCAAATTACAATCTTCCCACTGTCACAGTTCACATTTTTAACCGATTGCACATGTATCTAAACTGAGAATATTAAATGCGACGTCAATTTTCCTTTATTTCAGAATATTAATAAAGCATTTATGACACGCGTAATGCCGAGCAGCTAAAAATTCACGTATCTGCTGTTCAATCATCCCTGAAACTCGGTTACACGCAAGACTTATCATGAAACAAACAGTTCGCATCTGTTCGAAGCTAGAAATCATCCATCTTCAGACAATTATCTTTTATGAGACGCGGATTATGATTTGTAATGTGTTTTCCTCCTACTCTTTGAACATGATAATTCTGAAGTCACCCCTTTTTTAAAGTTCATTACATTTTTAAAATTTCCTTACGGAGGAGCGAGGGAGACAAAAATTGATATTTTCATGGTTATTATCAGATAGAAAGCGGAATTTTGTTCACAAAGAATAAAAAATTAGCTTAACACTTAAATTTCTATTTATTTTTTATGGGAAAATAGAAATGTGGTTCAAAATATAGTGTATACTCAAGAGCCAAAACATTATGATCATCCCTACATTTTGCAATGAACTCCCTTGGGTGACATGGAAGGCACGTGATCAGGTGGTATTTAACAGCTATTCATCTAGCATCTATCCATCTAGCATAGCATCTATTCATCTAGCTGCTGGACAGTTTGAAGAATCATACTTTCACTTACTTCTGTGTGATTAGGGAAAGGCTGCGGACCTAAGCGATTTTCATAGATGGCAGATTGTAATTTCTCGAAGGCTCGGAACAAGTATTTCCGAAACGGTGCAACTCGTGGGTTGTTCGCGATCTACAGTTAGTACTCATGCAAAGTGGGTGAATGACGGGGAAACCAGCAGTAGACGATAGCAGTTGCTCAATCAATGTACAATAGGTCATACACAGATGGTACGGATGTTGATACTATACTTATTTTGACTGAAGTGAGCCAATTTGACTCATACAAGAAATTGGAAGTTTTTTGAGAACATAGTTCCAAATGAATTTAAATGAAATTTTTATTATCAAAAAATTCATGGAAAACATTTTTTACACATAAATCTATTTTTGAAACCCATTTTCCGCCAATATTTCTATTCCATTGAACACAATGGTTTCTACATCTGTTTCTTTGGCATGATGGTTGAACTTGACAATTCCTCCGTGCGTCAGTAGCATGCATTTCTGTCATTGGAATAAAAGTGTTCTCGACTTCTCTCTATTTACACTATACTTCGCCGAACGATGGCCGATTGGTTAGGGTGCTGGCATTCGGAACCTGAGTTCGTGGGTTCGAATTCCACTGTGGCATGGATGTTCATAGCCTTTTGGAATCGACTTTAAACTGTAGGTCCCGGTCTCATTAGCCCTCATGTTGCAAAAAAGTAGACCGTAGCCCTCCAAATCAAACTACACTATACTTCATACTTTATATTTACTTTATGCTATATTTATTACTATATTTAGCATTTATTTTTTAGCATTGTACTATAGTTATACATTTAGCACAATGGTTTCTACATCTGTTTCTTTTGCACGATTGTCGAACTTGACCATTCTTCCGTGCGTCAGTAGCATGAATTTTTGCCATTGGAATGAAATTGTTCTCGACGACTTCTCTATATTTACTTTATACTACACTTTATATACTTGATACTTTATATTTACTTTATACTATATTACTATTTTTATTTATTTTCATATACATTCTATGAAAACGGGTATTGGTTAGGCTTAACAATTTATTATAAAATTCTAAATTTTTAGATGTAATAATTTAAAAGAACCTTTCAATTTTAGTGTAAATAATATTACATAATATTTTTTAAAATTTATCTGCTGTGGTAAAGAGTAAATTCATACAATAGTAAAATTAAGCTTATAAGCCTAAAAATACATGTGTATCAACACTAGATTTACGGATGTTGATCCTATACCCTTTTTTACTGAAGTGAGCCAATTTGACTCATACAAGAAAATTAAATTTAAATGTTTATTATAAAAAATTCATGGAAAACATTTTTTACATATAAAATCTGTTTTCGAAACGCATTTTCCGCAAACATTTCTGTTACATTCAGCACTATGGTTTCTACATCTGTTTCTTTTGCGTGATTGTTTAACTCGACAACTCTTCCGTGCGTCAGTAGCACGAATTTCTGTCATTGGAACGGAAGTGTTCTCAACTTCTCTATATTTACTTTATAATATATATACTTTATATTTACTTTATACTATATCTATCTAGCATTTATCCAGCATCTATTTAGCATCTATTTATTTAGCATTGTGCTATATTTATACATTTAGCACAATGGTTTCTACATCTGTTTCTTTGGCACGATGATTGAACTGGACCATTCTTCCGTGCGTCAGTAGCATGAATTTCTGTCATTGGAATGGAAGTGTTCTCGACTTCTTCTCTATATTTACTTTATACTATACGTTATACTTTGTTTACTTTATACTATATTTAGAATTCATTTATTTAGCCTTTATTCATTTAGCATTTATTCATTTAGCATTTATTCATTTAGCCTTTATTCATTTAGCCTTTATTCATTTAGCCTTTATTCATTTAGCACAATGGTTTCTACATCTGTTTCTTTGGCATGATGGTTGAACTCGACAATTCTTCCGTGCGTCAGTAGCATGAATTTCTGTTATTGGAATGGAAGTGTTCTCGACTTCTTCTCTATATTTACTTTATACTATACTTTATATACTTTATACTTTATATTTACTTTATAACTGTATTTATTACTATATTTATTTAGCATATATTCATTTAGCTATTTAGCATATATTCATTTAGCTATTTAGCATATATTCATCTTGCATTGTGCTACATTTATACATTTAGCACAATGGTTTCTACATCTGTTTCTTTTGCACGATTGTCGAACTTGACAATTCTTCCGTGCGTCAGTAGCATGAATTTCTGTCATTAGAACGGAAGTGTTCTCGACTTCTCTATATTTACTTTATACTATACTTTATACTTATTACTATATTTATTTACTTTCATATACATTCTATCAGTCCAATTGGTTCACAATCGTGAAAATAGGTCTACCCCATTGGATAATGCGAAATGAAGGGGTCTGCGGGGAAGAGGAATGAAAGTTTACATCTATTTTATTACTTAACTAAAAACCAACGTATGTTTTTGAAAAGTGATATTAAAAGTTTCATATATATTTATATATAGTGATCAAATTTTTAATGCGTCAAATTGGCTCGGTCCGTAAATCTAATGTTAAATAAATGCAATTTATAATTTTCAAAGAGATGTCCGAAGCAGAAAAGTATAATTAAAGTCAAATTTTTCATTTTTGAGGATTAACAAAAGTCTAACGTAATGAATTTCTGTCGTATATTTTATTTCATGCCTGTAATTGAAATAAATTATGCATCTGGAAGCAAATTGTAATTTTTTTTCCTTACATCAAATGATTTATTACTTACCTGAAATGCAAACTCAAAAATAAATAACACACTACACAGTATTATGGATCTTATATTTTAAACTTGGTTACCAAACTGCATGTTTTGCATGGAGATGGATATACCATTAATAAAATTTTTCCCCGATAATGTATTTCAGTTTGACTCTCAAGGAAAAAAAAATCGTTTTTCAAACAGTTTTTATTAGCAACGCAGCGGCATTTCAAGCTATAAAGGTAATTTCGCTTTTGCACTTGAAAAAAAAAGAAGAATGAAAAAAAAAGTAAAGAAAGAAGAAATTCTTGTTCTACTTTTGCTTTAGAGAAAATTGCTTTTTGTTGTTGTTTTCTCCTTGATGGATAAAAGCAAATCTTGGGTCAATTTAATTTTTTCTCCGTTTGCCGGATAATTTAAAAGCTCCTCTTGAAAATTTTAAATTAAATTCCCTCTACCTTTTCTGTCTGGGTAAAGTTAAAATATTTAATGCGATGTTTAATAAGTGAATACAATAAAAAAAAATACATTTGTATTTTGGAATTGATTTACCAATCAATTCCAAAAAAATAGAATGGGGTAGAAATTACTTAAAGGGCTAATCAGACGTAGAAAAAAGCTAATATGATGGTACAACACATACCTTAACAGTCAACGTTGTGAGAGTGCAGCTATGTTTGACATAAGGTTTGCGAAACTGATTTGCTCGCCGCACTCACACGTTGTGGGTTGAATGCCCAAGTATTTTCTCGCGACTCCAGGAAGCGTGTGGTGTGGGCAGTGAAAACGATCGCACTTAAACTTCACTGAGTTTTGGAGAGTTGTAATGGGTCTCCAGGAGGCGATTCGGGACCATCCTTCGAGTCCCGGTCCTTCTGGGCAGAGCCGGGAAAGAACGCATTGTGCAAGGGACAATGGAACAACGAACGCATCAGCACAGGATAATGGAAAAAAAGTATGGCCTGAGTAGAAAGAAGGAAGGAAAAGAATGAAGCGTTCTCTTGGACATTGGAAATTTTTTTTCAGGGGTAGCACGTGGAGTGCTTCTTTTATCCTAGTGCAAGAGGAAAAAGTCTCGAAAATAAGCTAAATTTACTGTGTCAGTTGAAAGCGTTATGATTTTTTACTTCTTGCCGACTACAATGGAATACTTGACACCCACCCTCATTATTGTCCCTTTACTTCCGGTTATAAATAGTTATTTAAATAGGTATTATAGATTGTTGATTTTTAATACACATAGAGCTCGTCAAGTATAGAAGATCATCCCATAAGAAATAATGGATTCTAAAAGTACAACTAAAAATATTCTTTAAGAGGATTATTTATATTTATTTACGAAAATTATCCAAGATATCTAAGTGGTGCAATTAGAGATAAATCTGGTACGCAAACGATACTTCGAAATAGAGATTTATAAACATGAAAGCTATCAGCGTCTTTGTGTCTCAGAGAGTATGCAGTTCCTAAACAATTGACCTGATTGCTACCTCAACACTGGCAGAAATGTACATTAATAAATTTTCGGAACGTTGGAGGTCGAAAATGTAATGGCAACCACTTTGAAGACATCATCGATTGGCATAATTGTACGTGAGAACCGCTTAAAGGATTAATTTTTAATTTTTAAAATATTTTTAGCATCCTTGTCTTTTGTTCCATATTTGAATGTTTGTAATATAGATCAGTGGCATTTTACTTTAATTAAAGACGATATAAAGTAAAGTTCGGTTTATTAATGGCTTTGAAATAACAACAGCAATGTACTACACCACAGCAAACTTAACTTAGGCAATACTTGCAGCTCAACGTGATTTAAAAAAAAAACTAGTCTAAAATTTCAGTAAAATAGTTAAATAGCATTTGATTTTTGACCAATGAATATGAAATGAAATTACGAAGAACAACTTCAGGCATCAGCAGTAGAAAAAAGTGCCCAGAATTTGATGGTATAATATACCTTAAATAATCCAAAATCCCTTATATAATAATAGACTAAGTTGTCTGTCCTCGAATTGATAAACCGGTTGAACCTGTAACGAATAGAGGCAGTCATATTGGATTCTTGTTGAGTTAGAGTTAGCAAAATTCAAAGCGAATAAAGTTTATATTCTCCTAAACTACCAATCCGATTCTAAAACAAATTGGTGTAAATATTTTTTATAATAGCAAAAATACTGTCGTCTTTAAAACGTTCGAAATCCACCCCTTCCCCCGCTTTCGAGCATTCAATGCCATTATTTTAAGCCCCATTTTAAGAGCTAGGTGATTTTTATAAATTTATCACATAATTAATAGGTAAAAATAACATTTTCTATGAGTCTGTCCTCGAATTTATGAAGCAGTTGGACCTAGAATGAATAGAGGCATCCATATTAGATTCTTGATGAGTTAGGGTTAGCAAAATTCAATGGCGACTAAAGTATCTTCTCCTAAACTACCACTCCGGTTCTAAAACAAATCTGTATAAATATACTTTATATAACAGCAAAAATACTGTCGTCTTTAAAACATTCGAAATCCACCCCTTACTCCGTTTTCGAGTGTTTAATGCCATTATATCAAGCCCCATTTTAAGAGCAAGGCGATTTTATCAATTTATCACATAATAAATAGGTAAAAATAACAATTTTTTCTATCATTATGAGTCTGTCCTCGAATTTATGAAGCAGTTGGACCTGGAATGAATAGAGGCATCCATATTAGATTCTTGATGAGTTAGGGTTAGCAAAATTCAAAGCGACTAAAGTCCATCTTTTCCTAAACTGCTAATCTGATTCTAAAACAAATTGGTGTAAATATACTTTATATAACGGCAAAAATACTATCGTCTTTGAAACGTTCGAAATCCCCCCTTCCCCCCTTTTCGAGCATTTAATGCCATTATTTAATGCCATTAATTTATTTTCAACCCATTTTCTCCGGTTGAGATCAGGCTATTTAATTTATCAATTTATCACATAAATTGGGAAAAAGAACATTTTTTTCTAGCATTATGACGTCACGCCATTGATGTTTCAAAACTAATCATGTATAACATATCCTAAGTAATCCTAAATAATAGCCTAAGTTATCTGTCCGTCTGTCCTCGAATTTATGAAGCGGTCGGACCTGGAATGGATAGAGGCATCCCTATTGGATTCTTGTTCGGTTAGGGTTAGCAAAATTCGAAGCGAATAAAGTTTATCTTCATCCGATTCTAAAATAAACTGGTATAAATATGCTTCATAGCTAAAAATACTGTCGTCTTTAAAACGTTCGAAATCCACCCCTTCCCCCCTTTTCTAGGATTTAATGCCATTACTTCAAACCCTATTTTCTTCGGTTACGAGCAGGCGATTAAATTAAGTTATACACATTATAAAACAAATAATTTTGAAGCTGCATATTTATGACGCGGACCTGCTGTAGCGAATTTACGCAATAAAAAACGAAGCATTAGAACGTCAAAATAACTCATACACATTATAGAAATAATATTTTTGATGACGCTACATACGTGAACTTGCTGTAACAAATTCAAAGATGGCACATTATCTTTAAAATTTAGAATATTTTAAAAGTGTTAGTTGGAAGTATTAAAACTTCAGCATTAAACAATAAACAATCCCCTATATATTAATAGCCTAAGGTATCTATCTCTCAGTCTGTCCTCGAATTTCTGAAGCGGTTGAACCTGGAATGGATAGAGGCATACATATTGGATTCTCGATGAGTTAGAGTTAGATCCATCTTCTCCTAAACTACCACCCCGATTCTAAAATAAATTGGTGTAAATATGCTTCATATCACAACAAAGTCTTCTTTAAAACGTTCGAAATCGACCCCTTCCTCCTCTTTTCGAGCGTTTAATGCTACTATTTTCTAGCCCTGTTTTCCCCTGTTAAGAGAAGGCTATGTAATTTATCAATTTATCACATAAATAGGTAAAAAGAACATTTTTCTAGCATTATGACGTCACGCCATTGATGTATCGAAACTAATCATGTATAAAACATATCGCCTCAATAATAAAAGCCTAAGTTATCTGTCCATCTGTCCTCGAATGTATGAAGCGTGGGACCTGGAACGGATAGAAGCATCCATGTTGGATTCTTGGTGAGTTATGGTTAGCAAAATTCGAAGCGAATAAAGTTTATCTTCATCTGATTCTAAAATAAACTGGTATAAATATACTTCCTATCATAGCGAAAAATACTGTTGTCTTTAAAACGTTCGAAATTCATTCCGCTTCTAAATGGACCCGCACACAATGTGTTAACAGATAGGACTTTGAGGCTCCAATATTTACAGGAAGAAAAATGCCCCTTGTGGGATGATATAACATATACCTTAACACTAGAATTATGGAAGGGGTCATTTTGACACCTAGCGAACTTTTATCTCTGACAGCTCTTCTATTTTTTTGCAAATATCTTAATCCTTTCTTGACTTTTCCTAAATCATTGTGATTTACGAAATAGTAAAGATTTCAAGAAAATCGTATTTTTATTTTAGCCCTAACAAATGATTTTACCTAGAAATATGGCAGGCTATATACTGATGTTGAAGACAAGTGTGAACTTCATATTGACTCTTTCACTATGTTATTAGCCGAACTGGAAGCATTCATAGCATTGTAAGGGGGCATTAGCCGCCAAGGGTTTACCAATTCTTATTTTGTGGTCCAAAACTTGGAGACCAAAGTTTTTTCATGAAACTATGAGTAGAGATAGGTTTCCGGAAATTATAAAATTTCTTCGTTTTGAAAATAAACTAACAAGGTCTTCACGTTTGCAGTGGGATAAACTTACACTAATATCCGAGGTATGGAATACTTTTATAGAAAACTGTAAGCTTTGCCACAAACCAAATGAAAATATTACGTTTGATGAACAGTTATTCCCTACAAAAACAAGATGGATCTATTTGCAGTATATGCCCAACAAGCTCGATAAATTCGGAATAAAATTTTGGCTAGAAGTAGATGTTAGGACAAAATACTTATTAAATGGATTTCCCTATTTAGGAAGAGATGAAATGAGACCACGTGATCAAAGTTTAGGAGAGAACGTAGTTGAGTTGATCCTACATACCTGCAAAGTCTGTATATTTTTAAAAACAAACTGTAATTGTCATAATTTGCGTTATTTTAATTTCTTTTTCACAAATATATTATATCATATAGAGAAATAGGCGGATATCTTATCAAGGGGTCAAAATGACACCCGCCCTAATTCTAGGTATACAAAGACCACCGTAATTCTAGTGTTAAATAATTGGAGATTTTAAAAATTAGTCTAGGTGTTTGGAGAAATAGCAAAACCGCATTTTGTATTGTTGATAATCTAAACATAATACAAAATTAAGTTTCCAATATTTACAGTAGGATAAAATACCCCTGATTTGATGATATGTCAGGGGTGACCAAGCTCCTTGATAATCCGAGCCATTTTTTAAAATTTGAAATTTTTCGGGAGCCGTAATTCAATACGTATTTAAAAGGTATGAAAAAAGGTATTAATTTTTTTTTTACATAATTATGTGTTTTGAATGTCATAAAAGTTCTTCGTCCTTTAATTTTTCAAGGTATTTTTTTTTAATTGTCGATGATTTTTTGCATTGGTGCGAATGTAATTTACAATATGTTACACTGTTTTCATAATATCAGGATATTTTAAATATTTTGTAACGAGATGTTCTCGGTGAATTATGCAGCGAATCGGTACGAATTGTGGAATTTGAGAATCGTATCTTAAAATCCCAATAACACCGATTTATTTTATCCAGAATTGCCGGAGCTCTATTAGTTTTTTCAATATAAAAATTTAAAATATATTTATAATATAAAAATTATAAAAAAATTATAAATTTTAAATATAATAACACAAAAATGAAAAGGGAACTCGGGTACATGTATCGAGAGCCACAAATAAGCCACAAAGAGCCGCATGTGACTCGTAAGCAGCAGGTTGCCACCCCTGTTATAAAGTATACATTAATATGTTTGAAATAATAGTTTAAATTTTTAAGAAAATAGCTAAACAGCATTTACTGTGGTTGGTAAACTCACAGTAAATATAAACTAATGTTTCAATATACACAGTAGAAAAACATGCGCTTTCTGTGATGGGTACAACATGTAACTTAGATAGTTCGAGATAAGCTATAGTTTACATTTTTAGAAAAATAACTAAACAAGTATTTTGTTCATAAATAAAAACATAATAAATACGAAATTACGGTTCCAATATTTACGGTAAGAAAACTGCTCATGATCTGATGCTATGACAATTTTACCTTAACTCAAGATTAAAAAAAAATTGATTGGATTTTTAGGGAAATACAATAAACATTTTGTTTTGTGGACTTCAAAACATAAATACGAAATTAAGGCCCAATATTTACAGCATGAAAACGTGCCCATGATTTGGTGGTATAACAAATCCCCTATATAATAATAGCCTAAGTTGTCTGTCCACGAATTTCTGAAGCGGTTGTACCTGGAATGGATACAGACATCCATATTAGATTTTTCATGAGTTAGGGTTAGCAAAATTGAGAGTTCGAAATCCACCCCATCCCCCCTTTTCGAGCGTTTAATGCTATTATTTCAAGCCTTATCCTTCCTCTTATTCTATACGAAATTCATTCTTGATAGGATGGCAAAGGCGGAGAGTAATATTTAAATTTCTGGACTGTTTCTACTTGAACCTTCATATACTCTAATTAGTTAGCTCACAACGTGCAGGCGTTGTACGTTTGGTAGAATGTCCGCTCACTTGCTCGTCGTACTTCTCGGGTTGACGGTTCTATCCCCGACGCAGCCAATTTTTTTAATGTCTAATAAATTTAATATTTTCTGCTTTTTCTTTTAAATTCTTATTCCGAAAGTTGTTTTATTATTTTTAAAATAAATTTTTACTATTTTTTCACCTTTTTATAATTTTTATTATTTTTATTTTATTAAATTCACGTATTGCTTTACGGATGTCCCTGGCCACAAACATTTCATGTTGTGTATCCTTAAACTTTCTTCTCGTAATGTAATAATAGCCTAACTTATCTGTCCTTCTGTCCTCGAAGTTATGAAGCGGTTGGACCTGGAATGGATAGAGCATCCCCATTGGATTTTTGACTAGTTAGGATTTGCAAAATTCAAAGCGAGTGAAGTTTATCTTTTCCTAAACTATAGATCCGATTCTGAAGTAAACTGGTATGAATAAGCTTCGTATCACAGCGAAAAATACTGTCTTTAGAACGTTCGAAATCCACCCCGTCCCCTTTTCGAGCGTGTAATGTCATTATATCAAGCCCCATTTTAAGAGCAAGCGATTCAATTTATCAATTTATCACATAATAGGTAAAAAAAATCAATTTTTTCTAGCATTATGACTTCATTCTTTTAACCATCTCATTTAATCATTTATTTTAAATTTAAATATTTTCTGCATTATTTTCATACGTTTTATCACTACACTTAAATATTACAAAAATAATTTTCTTTTTTATTTGACTTAAATAATAGATTAAGTACATGTGATAATTTTAATCGATTATTTTTGTTGAAAGGTAATTCTCGGCCAAAAAAAACAAGCCATTTTTTTTTACCTGCGTCATAGAGTTCTTTACAATTCTGGAAAATTAAAAATTTTACTGATCCCGTCATATGATGGGCTATATGCTAGTACATTAAATAGTTAAGGATGATTAAATAGTTTAAATTTGAGAAATAGTTGAACAACATTTTGTTTTGAGAACAGTCAACACATAATAAATACGTAGTTAAGGCCCAATATTTGCAGTAGGAAAACACGTCTGTCTCCTAGTACGTTATAGTTAAAGAGTTCCAACTATTTTTTAATTATAACTCACTTAATTCTTAACTACCATTTTTAAACCTGACACTATGACATACAAAACCTGACAAAATACCTGACAAAAACATACATATATGTAGTACATTATACATACATATATATATATATATATATATATATATATATATATATATAATGTATGTATGTATGTATAATGTACTACATATATGTATGTATTTGTATCTGTATGTCAGTAAATGCACAAAGTATATTTTGTGTATACGAAGCTGCATACTATAGACATCTTTCGGATAAATCCAATATTGCTTTTTGAAATATTTTTGTTAAACACTCTTAAATTTTTTCTTCTAATGTTAAAAATAATGGAATGAAAAGAATCTAAAAATAGTTCTTTATCCGATAAATGTTTAATGCATTTAGATGATGTATTTTGAGGTTTTATTGTAATTTTATAAAAAAAAGGAAAAAACTGGGAATTTTTGCCCATCTATTCAATTTATTTCCTTACATGACTGATGCGTTCTTCCGAAAAGAAAGAAAAATATAATATTTATGAAACTATGCCTACTGTAGTTATTCCTTTTAAACTTCTTTTTTTTCCCTTTTAGGGATTTTTAGTTTAATCTGTTTTCGTACCGCAATCCTTGTTTTATGTTATGGAAACAAAATTATTCTACTCCGTATAATTTTTTTTTTTTTTTTTTTTTTTTTTTTTTTTTTTTTTTGTGGACTCTTTGCTTAAAAATGAAATGTTTCTTCTTGTTTTATTTAAATTGCTTTTCTTTATAACCAATATTTTACAAAAAAAAATTAGCTTGTAGGAAAAATGTTTTATAAAGCACTCTGAACACTGTATTCACAAAATTAGTGCATAACTCACAATTCAGATGAAATTTCTTTTAACAAAAGTGGCATGACTGTGTTGGAGGTCAATCGGGTTTTTAATATCCTTAAAATAAAATTAGCTTTTATCAACTCAAAATTACAAATTTGTGTTTTGTACTAGTCTGTTTTCCGTAGATTAAGCCGGGGTACCTCAGTTGCCAATGACTGACGTAAAAACTAGTTTTTATTTGTCTAAATTGTTCCAGAATCTATGTAGTAGACAAGAACATTCGAATTCGTTTTCCTGTCTATACCGTTATTTTTGTACCCACATACAAACGATGTTGTTACACTAACCCATACTAGTACGTGGCCCGCGCTCAAGTATCCATAGTCAAAAAACGTACTAGTACGTGTCCCGCATACGTGTTAAGATAGTTGATAATACATTCTCAGCCTACCTCCGCTTGCTAGGTGGACTGAGTTTTGGGTACATGTGTTTTTGTTTTGACAGTATAACGTATGGTCGGCAGAAAACGCTTATAGTATTTTACGAGAAGGTCAAACTTGTGCTAGAATATAGCAGTAAATACGAAACCAAAATAAAATACAAATAGAATGTTTTAAGGTTGGTTGGTTGGAGTTTTACGGCGCAAGGTCCTGTTTAGGACATAAGCGCCAAGCACAAGGTGTTTTCATAAAAACAACAAGACCTGACTAATAAAAGAGCAATAACCCAAAAACAGAACAAGCTAAAACCAACAAAGGTAAAACCGTACCAATTTAATAAAGTTATAAAAAAGTCTACAGTATATATACTCATTGACACCGGAAAGGTACGTACGAGGTAAAAATTATGAAACATTAAAAAGCTAAAAGCACAATAAATTTTAATTAAAAGATGTAAAAAATACTAAAACACATCATAGAAAAAAAGTTAAATAGACCAAAATAAGCCTGTAAAACGTAAAAAAGATAAAAGACAGGGATGCGGGGGTTCATCTAGTAACTCCGTTAAGATAGGATGCCGAGTACCAAAAAATAAGACATACACAGGCCGTAAGGGGCTACAAGAGGTAAGTAAATGTAAAATAGTTAGTGGGGCCTGACAAAAAGAAGGTTTTAAGGATTTTCCCTTTTACCTACTTTAAAAGGGAATTTTTCTTATTTTTCCCTTGTATCTTTTTTAATTATCGTAAATATGCGGGTTTTTCAGCATTTTTTCCTCTTTTTACATTTTGTATCTGTTATATGGTCAGCCCAGAAAAATCGGACCCTATAAGCGGTGTGACCCTATATGCGGAACAATACAACCCTATTGTGCATATACCATGCATTTTTAACCCATAACAGAAGAGCCTTATCCGCATTCCCATAGAGGTGACAAGCGCTGACGTTTTCTTTTTCTTGATCACCGATTGAAACACTTGAGGACCCAAGTTTGGCAGCTAAAATGTTGTTTAACCCTCTGACTGCTCAATTTGTAAACCGAGATCTCTTTAAAAATTGCGTATTTTTTGCGTAGTTTATTTATATTATATATATTTATATATACATATATATATATATATATAAATATACATATATATATAAATAAATAAATTAATTATATACATATATATCATATATATATAAGTATATATATATATATATATATATATATATATGTATACATACATACATTTTATATATATACATATTACATATATATATATACTATATTTATATATAAATATATATATATACATATATATGTATAATACATATTATAATACATATATATATAATGCATTTATATATATATATATATATATATATATATATATATATATAATATACATGTAATATATATATGTATACATACATATATATACATGCATATTTATATGTATACATACATATATATACATGTATATATATGTATACATACATATATATACTATATATGATACATAACATATATATACATGCATATATCTATGTATACTACATATATATATGTATACATACATATATATATATATGTATACATACATACATACATATATATATGTATATATATATATATGTGTGTGTGTGTTGGAGAATTGAAATACTAATTCTTTTCTAGAAAAGATTTTTTATATTGACTTTTATCATGAGAAAATAAGCTTTCAGAAAATCTAATTTCAGATGTTATCACATAAAAAATTTATTTTATAATAAATTTCAACTTTAACATAGTTAGTTTCTATTTATAACATACTATCTATCATTCTATTATCTAATATAACTATAATAGTTCTAGTCATATTATTCTATTTACCTAATCAAATGTCTAATACTGTGTGTAATTTATTCCACTGGTTAAACTTTGAAAAGGCGGAATGTGCTTCTTAATAAAGGAAGACATGCCCGCGAAATCGCGGGATGAGCAAATTTTGCTACATTTGAATTGCCCGTGGAAATAGCGGGATAAGCAGTCAGAGGGTTAATGTCGTTCGAGGAATCGAATTTGCTTTGGCGAAAGAAGCCTTTGAAAGATCAGATTTTTTAAAAATTCCGATCCATTCATTTTTGGCAGCAAATGATAAATTCTTCCTTTTCGAAGCCGTAATTAAAAAATGAACGTTCTTATTCGTGACGTGTGATCCAAATGCAACAAAATTTTCCTTTACTTGTTTCGTCTCTATTTCAACTTAAAGCAGACAGATGTCACCACTGAGGGAGGTGATGTCTACACAAACAAGAAAGGGTGAAAGGGAGGGAAATTACGGGTTAAGGGGTTAAGAGGGAAAAAACGGAAACTCGTTGAAAACATGAAACTGACCATATAACCGGTAACAAAAAGAAAAGACTGTATAAGCGGTGCACTTTAACACATGTTCCTTGTTAAGTTAGACGGGTCTTTAGAAAACTGGCCATACAAGAAGGGTGACTTTATAAGCGGGTGACCTTATAGCCGGTACTGACTGTAGTTAGATTTAGTAAATTTACTTTGTTTCTAAAACATAAGAACTTGTTATTTAAAGTGAAATTAAGAGCTTGTTTTAAATAATTTTAAATTTTTGGACACATGTGCGAAGACTTACAAGAACACAAAGCAAGTTCCATTAATAATTTTTTTTTGTGTGTAAATAACTGCTAGGTATAATTCTCCCCTTATTAACTATCCCATATCTGTCTTTTTTCATTTAGCTAATAATTATCCACTATCTTTTTTTCCCTTTAGCTCTAAATTTTGTTTCGCTTAATTGTCTTTGAGGTGGGGGATCTTGAAAATAATTGGTCCTTAAACCAGATGCAGCCTGAATTGGGCCCTGGTTTTATGTACTATGCAATAAATTAATAATTTTTGGAAACTTAACCCTTTGACAGTTTCATTTTTTTTCCAGAATTCGGTCAAAAAAATGTCATTTTTTTATTGCCTTTTTTTGTTCATTTTACATTTTTAAGTAAAGATATGTCATTAAAATTAACATTTCTAATATTTTTAAGCATTTATTACACCTTTTTTTCTTTCTATGAAAGCATCATAGAACTGAGGTTTACCTTTAGTCTCGTCGATATCCAAGTTCATTTTGGGAATTCCGGCGTAATCAAATCTAGGAGGTAAATCCGAAGGACTATCACAATTTCGAAAAATTGTCTTGCTTGACTGGTTCCATCTCTACTACTATCAGTCGCTACTATCCAGGTCATCTAGTAAACTTTCGCTGCTATCATTTACAGTCAATTCCGTTTCTGATTCCGAGTCAAAGTTCGAATCGCAAGAAAATGAGCTCCATACGCTCTGAATTATCCATTGTTTAAAAGTAAAAATATGTTATTCAACTCTCACATCTATAAAATTATCAGGCGGTTAGTGAAATAGAACCAGAAAGCTATACACTGAAAGATAACAATTCGTCTTCTGATACAAAACGTGCGAAAAAACCCACGCTTTTGAACCAATCAGAGTAGAAAATACAATAAACTGCAAACTATCATTTACTGGACAACTATTGAATAATTTGTTACTAAAATTGGAAAAAATGCGGCCGAAACAGTGCAAGCGAAATCGAAATCAGATTGCCCGTACGCCGTACGGGCAAATCAGTAAAGGCCCGAAAACTGTGCCCGTACGGCGTACTGACAAAACAGGGAAGGGGTTAATCTGACATCTATTTTTTCTTCTCTGGGATGCTCTTTGAGATAATTATTTCATAATTTCCCCCTTCCCCCGTGAAATTTTTTAAACCTGTTCTTCGGATCGATACAAGTCCTAATTTTTAAGCTCTCGCAGGGGAGAGAGAATTTCCCCCCCTCGACCTTCCCCCGTATGATGAATGTGAAATTAGACGAAGAATGCGCGTTCGTCATTCGACATTTAATGAATTTCCAGCCTTGACTGTTTCGCTGATTAGTTTATTGGGCTGACGTTTTCGAATGAAACGCCGCGCGGAGCGGAATTCTTCAGGTAGGTCAAATTCGTTATTGCATAACTCTCGTTCTACGGGGGTCCTCCCCAGCGCCGAAAATTAAATGCATAAATTTGCCCCACGACGTTTTCTCCCTCCCCCCCCCCCCCTGCCGTCGGATCTGCATTATTTAGAATAATTAGCCGCTTTTGAGCTTTGCTAAGCCTAAATGGAATTCTGTACCTGGGAATATTAACTCTGTGCAAGATATGGAATAATTTATAAACCGGGGGTAAACCGCCGATGCCTTTTCTGTTTAATTTCATCACAGTGAGTTAGACGCCTGCACAGAAATCTGTTTCCGTATGTAAATTAACCACTTCTAAACAACGCAAAGCTCATTGTTTAGTTTTGCGATTGAGTAATGGGAGATATAATTGAAATCAAGACTTTAGTACGTTTTCAGATTGAAATAAGCAATCTGTCTGCGTGTCAGTAACTGATAACTTAACTCTGTCCTCATTTTGTTTCTTAATTCCGATAAGGAATAAAAGTAATTTTCCTGTTAAATTCTGATTATATAGTATCTATCACTATTCTATTCATATATTACATCTACGTGAGATACATACACATATATGTATATCAAAATTATTACACTTTAAATCTCCCTAAAATTCTCTTTTCTCCTTAATTCTTTCATATTATTTTTCATCCACAAATATCGAAGTGTCCGCGTCTTAAATTCTTCCACACAATTTAAAGCAAACTCTGAAATAATTGCAAATCTCTGTCATTTTGAGGACCAACTTGACTCAATGTTACACAATTATTCAACAGAGCTCACATGTTCTTGATTATTACCTCTTGTTTTTATATTGACTTTTATTAATAGGCAACAGTTTGTACTACTATGTCAGAAATAAAAAATAATTTTTCAAAGACGAAAAACGTTCATAGAATTTGGGCTCTTCCACTCGTATTGAAAATTCAAAATGACACGTGTAAAAAGTAAAGTAATATTACATTATCTTTAGAATTCGTATTAAATCATTCATGTATACGCTTTCGTGTAGAAACGAATTTGAGTGTACTTTCTTATGAAATTCAACTTAACTCAATGTCACATATTAAACGAAGCATGTTAAATTTTACTCTACTTCCGACTTGCAACACGAGGACGACCTAATATCTAAAGCCTAATCACAACGGCTACAAACGTCCTTGCCAGCAACGGAATTTCAACCTACCAATACCGGCACCGAAAAGTTATGCCTTGTCCCTTCGGCTATGCCCCTGTGTTCTTAACTATTTTCAGTTACTGTACTAAATTTTATTAATATACGACTAGGTGTGTTACTATTTCAATGATAAAAATTGCTTTTCGGTGGATATAGTCTAGAAAAAGTTCATAGAATTAGGCCTGTGTCACTCTTATTAACACTAGAATTACGGTGGTCTTTGTATACCTAGAATTACGGTGGGTGTCCTTTTGACCCCTTGATAAAATATCTGCTTATTTCTCTATATGATATATTTGTGAAAAATAAATTAAAATAACGCAAATTACAGTTTGTTTTTGAAAATATACAGACTTTGCAGGTATGTAGGATCAACTAAACGATTTACTAAGTTCTCTCCTAAATTTTGATCACTTGGTCTCATTTCATCTTTTCCTAAATATGAAAATCCGTTTAATAAGTATTTTGTCCTAACATCTACTTCTAGCCAAAATGTTATTCCAAATTTATCGAGGTTGTTAGGCATATACTGCAAAAAACGGCATTTTGTTTTTGTAGGGGATAACTATTCATCAAACATAATGTTTTCATTTGGTTTGTAGCAAAGCTTACAGTTTTCTATAAAAGTATTCCATACCTCGGATATTAGTGTAAAATTATCACACTGCAAACGTGAAGAACTTGTTAGTTTATATTCAAAACTAAGAAATTTCATAACTTCCGGAAACTTATCTCTACTCATAGTTTCATGAAAAAACTTTGGTCTTCAAGTCTTGGACCACAAACTGAGAATTGGTAAGCCCTTGGCGGCTAATGCCCCCTTACGTACAACAACGCTTTGAATGCTTCCAGTTCTGCTAATAAAATAGTGAAAGAGTCATTATGAAGTTTACACTTGTCTTCAACATCAGTATATAGCCTGCCGTATTTCTAGGTATAATCATTTGTTAGGGCTAAAATAAAAATACGATTTTCTTGAAATCTTTACTATTTCGCAAATCACAATGATTTAGGAAAAGTCAAGAAAGGATTAAGATATTTGCAAAACAAAAATAGAAGAGCTATCAGAGATAAAAGTTCGCTAAGTGTCAAAATGACCCCTTCCGTAATTCTAGTATTAAAAATTCAAAATGACTCGTGTAAAAAGGAAATGTAATACTTCTTAATAGAACTCTCGTTAAATCAGACTAGTGTAAAACAGAACTAGACGAAATTCTTGGACTCAGTGTAACGCCATTTTTCAACTAATCCTATATATTGTTGACTATTGTCTCTGTATTAAATTATATTAACACTTCCCGTGCTGGCAACGTATTTTTACGTTTTTTGCAGTCTGTCACTGGAGCGCGGGTCACGTAAAAATACGTATTTAGTAGATTTGTGGTGGATACCCACTAACCACCTCAAATCTACTCAATACGTATAATTATATGTGTGTGTGACATTATAGGCGAGTTGTTTACGTTGCTACGTAACGCTTTGCATTTTTTCTTTCTACAAGTTAGGATTGTCGAGTGACTCGGTCTTTTGTTGCGATACTTCGTCTTCCATCGAATTCCCGGCTCCAGAACGTACAAGTCGTTTTTTGTCCATTTGAAGCTTGGTTTTTTTTTATTGTTGAATACAAAATGGATAAAATGAGCCGTCCTGACAAAGAGTGACGAAAAAATAGGCGCTGACAGATGATCGGACTTTAATGCTAAAAATAGTTTGTTTTGGTGATTTCGTAATTTTTTATGTTAAATAATCATACAGTATATATTAAAGTGTTAAATAAAAAAAGTTTCGTTCATTGCGTTTTTTCTGAATAACTCAACTTTCGCGCGATTCACTAAAAAACGCCCGCTGCACGCGTAAGTTGGCGGTGAAGTACAGCAGCATGCCAAGTGTTAATAGGCGTCACCTTTCACGATTGCTTGCAAGCATATTCTAGGAGACCGATTTCATCTATCACAGGTTGAACAAATTCCATTTTTCAAATTCAAGATTTGTTTCAAACTCGTAACGAATTCCCGAAC
>CM063500.1:125416512-125471512 GCA_032207245.1 Pardosa pseudoannulata | reverse complement strand
AAAAACATGACGCCAACAACTAATTATTTAACATCTTTATTCACAGATTTCAACTGTTTTATTTGTTTTTCGCGTATCATTATTCAAAAAATTTCATATTTAACAAGTATGAACACTCGCCCATGTAGTTAGTATTCAAACATTTTGACATTATTCAATAGACTTGCACTGAATTCAAATATTTAGCAAAAATTCATTTCTTATATAGTCTATATCTGATTTTTACAAGTTTATGTATATATATATAATATTTATTTATTTATATATTTATATTTATACAAACAAAGCTTCAGTTTCGTATACACAGAAATAGTTATGGCAAGCTTAGATAAGAAACTGTGCAAAAGGGAGGAAACATTCAAACTAATCAACAAAATATAGAAATTATTACATACATAGAGATTAACAATAAAATGTCAATATTTCACCAATCAGGAAATAAACACATTATTATAAAATTAATAAACCATCTATAAGTCAATCAGAATCGAAATAAATTATGATAAACTGTTACTCCAATCCTAACATTTTTATATGTGTTTAAAGTGTTTTTCAACTGATTTTTTTACATCCAAAAATCTTCATATAACAAATTTTTAAAAATGATTTAGACATAACAAAAGTATAAAAAACTCTATGCTACTGAAAGACATTTAAATCTAAAATAACTTAAACAATATAAAACACAATGATAACCTTTTAACTTGTTGCTTTCAAACTTTACACTATTCTTCTAGTTTTACAAATTTCCTTAAGTTCTTTCTTTTGAAAAAAATTTCACGTTTAAAAATTAATGAAAAATATTCTATAAATGATCTAAGATTTTAGAGGAATTAAGCCTACTCAGTTAAGAACATAACTATTTTCTTTTCTTCCAGTACCAAATTTAAGGTTTCAAACACAATTAGGACAGTTAAATATATATTCAACATAAATATTTAAGTAGTGAATACTTTTATTTCATAACTAGGCCATGCTTTACAAAGATTAGAAAATTACTGCTACAAATGCAACAAATGGAAATGAGAACAATCCCATCAAATTAAATGCGGCCATTGATGAGATTGCAAACAGATAAGATCAGTCAACGCGTAAACATGGAACTGTCAACAGCACTCTACGCGTGTCTTCGACGAAAAAAATGAAAATGGCGCAAGTTGCTTTCCTTAAGAACGATGAGTTAATAAAACTTATTATTATCAAGAAGACTGTTTCCCATTTGCTTTAACTCACTCTCTCTCTCTCTCTCTCTCTATATATATATATATATATATATATATATATATATATATATATATATATATATATATATATATATATATATATATATATATATATATATACACACAGTAAAACCCACTTCAGAAGTTTTCTAAGGGAAATAGAAAGAGAAAACTTCTAAAAACGAAATTAATTTTTTTTAAACAAAATAATTACATAGATAATGAGGATTTTTTTCTTTATAAAATAATATATAAACAATAGGTTTGGTTTTTCTCAAAAATTTACATTTTTTACATACTTAAAAAATTAGCTAATAAAGGAAAACGACATGATTACCTTAGAATATGATATCTTTAATTCAGCTAAGAAATTTTTTGCTTTAAACACCACTGGAATCGATTTTACAGAAAAAAATCGGTTATAGTTTTTTATCGGAAATTTGTAATTATTAACAGTCCAGCTGTCTTAAGCTTCTTAAACGGGTTTTGCTGTGTATATATTCTTGTGTTAATAAAATATTATAGACCTATTTAATTAAAAGAAGATCCAAACACCAAAAAACGTGTAAAATTTGAAAGCAACTCTTACATTAGGATGTGAAAAACAGAACTTCCTGCCAACTTGTCTCACTGTATTAACTGGATTATCTTACAAAAAATATGGCATTATCTACATTCTGAATATATTAGTGAAAAGGACACAAGAAATAACTGGCACACCATTTTTCTGACAAAAATGCCTGTTAGTAGCTGATTTCACCTTCGAGTGTTCATATGAACCATTTAATTCCATTCAAATGGCTGCTATGAAATTTTGCACAGAACTTAACCACCACTCTACTATTGCAAGCCTCTTGCAGCCTATTTCAAGATACAAAGAATATAATACATTTTGATACTTAAAAATTTGTATAACTATACAATAAATGACCCACACCAATTCTACTCCTGCTTTAAGCACTTTTAAAAGCATTGAATCTGCCTACTTTGATACTTTGATTTTATTCTAACACTTACATAATGAACCCTTAAAACAGGAAAAAATATAAGTAAATGAGAAATAATAATACAATATATGTCCATCATTTTGTTTTTGTCATAACACAAAATCGAATAGATATTATAACAAAGATATACATTTAAAACTTTTACTTATAATAAAACAATTTTCATTTAAGTACTTACGATAAATTTAAAACCACAATATTCATTAAATAATAAAAAAGTACACTACATTGAAAATTAAGTAAATTTTATAAAAAGGTAATATAAATCTAACACACTATTACTAAAAATATCTTTCAAAATATAAAATTTCCAATAACATTATAATCTTCAAACATACTAGTCAAAAGAGAAAAAGTCAGATTCAACATGTTTCCATGTACGCATATTATCTTTCAAACTGTTTAATTGGAACATATTTCCTTGTAACAAGTTATAAGAAAAAATTTAAACGAACCTTAAATGAAAATTTTGTTCAATTGTGAAAGAAATCAATTCTCAAGCGTTTTTAAAATATTAAAAAATAGAGCTTATTTAAAATATCATTATAAAAATAAAGGGAATTAATTCCATGCTGTTCTTATATTCAAAAGAATGTCTCAAATACGTTTATTAAAGATGAAAAACACATCACGTCATGAAATATCGTTAACTACATGTTTTCTGTGCAATATGAACACTAAACACAAGATATTGGTTTGACTAAAGAACTGGGTTCCCCCGCCAACTTGGCGATAATTGTTTAAGTAGGGTCGCCTAACATTTCTCCTGATCTCACCGTTTCCAAACAATCTGTATCTGTATTATAATTTATATGATATTTGCATCTAACTCTCCTTGTGTAACTCTTTTCTTATATATTAAAAGTGCACAATGCTTAAAAAAAATTAGATATAACAAACCATTAATGGTTTACTATGGCTGATTTCTAATAATTTGGAGCTGTTGCGTTTGTAAACTGTTAATGGATTCATTGCCCGTATATATAAATGTCCGATTTTCAAGTCGTTTTCTTTAATTAAGTAAGAGTATATAATTCTATTACGATGGCGCATTGTGCATTCATTAAAGTCGCCAGAAAAAAACAAGAAATAATGTTTGGCTGGCTTACATTTGTGTTTTAGAAAATATCGCCAATATTTTCGCCAAATATGCCAAGGGGAACCCAATTCTTAAGTAGTCCCAAGATATTCTTAATCTAATACATACCAGTAAAATTTAAAAAATAATAATAATAAGATTTTATAATTTTTGATAAAATTCTCAATTGTAAACTGAGGAAAGAAAATACTAAATGAAACAGTGTTAATTTTACAAAAGAATCTAATGTATAAAACAATCTTAAAAAAAGATGGAATTCCCTATAAACTAATTTTTTAAAAATACATAGAATATTTAGAAGAATAGAACAGAAATCACCATTTGTTTTCAACACCTAACATATAATGAAAAACAACCACACACTTCTTCAGTTGGGAAAGATTGGCAGAAAAAAGTCGCTCAAAAAGAACGAAAATTAACATAGGGTTTGGAGAAACAACAGGTTAAAATTTATTTAACATCTTTACTCTACAATTGGCTGAATGTACAGAAGCGTTATTAAAAAGATAGGTAAAAAATGACCTAACAGGAAACTTTTAATTTATGTACAATACTCTACAAGTCTCGTTTAACATTCAAAACAAGGGTAGAAACGGCACAACATTGAACTTGGAAAATAGATAATCACAAAAATGACAAGGAAACTGTACAGCATTTCTCACTTATATGCACTGGCAGGTTGTTTCGAGGTAGCTCTTTAAAAATTCAGTTAAAGTATCTCAAAAGGGAATGAAGTACCGGCAGTTTAAGCAGATGTATTTTATATACACTTATTTCGAAGCACATTTGTTTCAAGTGTTTTAAATCTGTTCGAACTCAATCCATAAAATAGCATAGCTTATAAAAAAGAATGCAGTTACTACTCACAAGATGTATCCAGAATATTTCATAAATTTAAGAATCCGATTCGAAACGTAACTTAAACACAGTTATTTTTTCCTACAATTTTATCTGCTTGACATTGACAGATTTTACAGTTAGAAAACTCATTCTATTACTAAGACACATGAACTCTTGACGTCATTAATTAAAATATCATTTCACAGTAAAATCAGAGTTTCTCAAACTGTTGACAACAGCAGGGATGCAATGAAATATATCTAATCTATTATTTAAGCCAAAAGACAATTATTGACGTCATATCTAAGTTCAGTGATAAAACGTATGAAAATAAGGCAGACGATATTTAAATTATTTAAAATAAGAGAAGATTAAATGAGAGGAATGACGTCATATTGCTAGAAAAAAAATTATTTTTACCTACTTATGTGATAAATTGATTAAATGCTCTTAACCGGGGAAAAAAGGGCTCGAATTAATAGCATTAAACGCCCGAAAACGGGAGAAGGGGTGGATTTTGAAAGTTTTAAAGACTTGCTTTGAATTATTCTAACCCTAACTCATCAAGAATCCAATATGGATGCCCCTATCAATTCCAGGTCCAACTGCTTCATAAATTCGAGGACAGAGGAACAGATAACTTAGGCTATTATTATTTAGGGGATGAGCAATTGAAATTTCTTCTGATTACATTGATATATATAATAATATGCATTACAAATATGTGATTATATAATTATAAATATTAATGTATTGTAATATAGTTATATAACACATGATTATTTAATTATAATACAAAAAAAATACATCAAGTTATATATAAAATTAATGCAATGCAAAATTAGAATTTCATATAAAATATTTTTAAATGTACAAAGATTTAAAAAGCAATTTTGTTAATATTTAAAATTTGAAAATGATAATTAAAAAATTACAACTAAAATTGAACCTTTTTTTAAAAGTATTCAGCTGCAAAATATTCGGTATTTGGCAAAAAATGTGATCAAATATTTAGTATTTGGCTCAAAAAATTAGCCAAATAATCAGCATTTGGCTTAATATTTTTGTGCAAATATTCAGTATTTGGTCAAATCACTATTCACTGCATCATTATTCCACAGATAACTTAGTGCTCTGTGAAAAGGTAGAACATGTTTAAAATTAAAATTATTTTTATCAAGCATATATTTAACTTTAGAATAGAGAATATTTTTAATATACAGAATGGGATAAAATGTGCATATATCATGACTTTTTTCTGTTCTTGACATTTAACAAAAATTCAAACATAAATCATTTATCACAAATGAAGTGAAACATTTGACTATATAAAAAGGTAAAACTAATTGGCATCATCAATTAATTGGCTGTTAAAACTAATTGGCATCAATAATTTAAATTATCGTTTGCACAACTTTTTATTTTTCAGATGGCAACTAAGTTTATCATACTACTATTGTTCTTTCTTTTTCTTTGTAATGTAGCTGATGTAAATTTGTTCTTGTATCCTTTAACTTTTAAAATAAAAGTCTTATATCAGCAACATGTCAGTTTCTTGTCCACTAGTCGACAAAAAAAAAGTTTCATTAAATAACAATACAAAATAGATAGTGGCTACACTCACTATCTCCTTGTTGCCAGAAACAAATTAGAAGCTTCAACAGGTATAATCAAACTATACAAAGTTAAAAAAATCCTTCTTAATTTCAATTTTAAAAAAAACAAACAAGTGAAACAATGCAATAATACCAAAGTAATAAATTAACAAAGTATGGCAAAGAGCAAGATATTAGTCCAAAATTTATTTTCAGTTTCAATTCGAAAAATAAAAGTAGTATTGACTTAAGAATCGGGTTCCCCCGCGAACTTGGCGATAATGGTTTAAGAATGGTAGCCTAACATTTTCTCCTGATCTCACCTTGTATAAAAAAAATCTATCTATATTATAATTTATATAATATTTGCATCCAACTATCCTTGCGTAACTCTTTTCTTATATAATAAAAGTGCGCAATGTTTAAGAAAAATAGATATAGCAAACCACTAATGGTTCACTATGGTTGATTTCTAATAATTTAGAGCTGTTGCGTTTGTAAGCTGTTAAGGGATTGGAACAGATGCATTATAGACGCCGGCCCGATCCACCATGTTTTTTTTTTTTTTTTTTTTTTTTTGGCGACCAACAGAAAATCACGTTTTGAAAAATTGCCAAGTAGAAAAACACGGCGGCTGTTTGATTTAAAATATCCTAATACTTTTTAACAATTCCAAAAATAGTAAGAACCGAAATAACTACACCCGCCATAACTAAATTACTAAATCCCAAAAAATCATAAGAATGAAAAAAATGTTCCATACCAAAGTATCTTTTTTGATTTAGAATATCCTGATACCTTTTAACAAATTCAAAAATAGTAAGATCCGAAATAACCACACCCACCATAACTAAAGTAATAAATCCCAGAAAATGATAAGAACAAAAAAAAATACTTACTAAATCCCAGAAAATGATAAAAACAAAAAAATACAACCTAAAATACGCCTAGGTCAGTCGACTGGAAACCAAAAGAACAGCTAAGATGCAAATTTCTGGAATAGTGCCGGGTACTGACGTCAGAAATCACGTGCACCAATGGGATGAAAGAACACATTGGAGATGCCATACTCCACCACCAAAGTCAAGGCAAACACACTAAACCACTCATCGCCCCATAAAACCACCAAAAAAATCGCCAAATTTGGCGACAAAAAACACGGCGTCTATAATGCATCTGTACCAAGGGATTAATTGCCCATAAATATATATATGTCCAGTTTTCAAGTCGTTTTCTTTAATTAAGTAAGAGTATATAATTTTATTACGATGACGCACTGTGCACTAATTAAAGTCGCCAGAAAAAGCAAGAAATGCAATGTTTGGAGGGATTACCTTTGTGTTTTAGTAAATATTGCCAATATTTTCGCCAAATTTGCCAAGGGGATACCAATTCTTAAGTAGGCCCAAAAAGTATTCTATCTGCAATGAGAAATAGAGCAGGAAAAAAAATCGAACAGTGAAATTTAATGCGCTGAAATCCTGAATGACAAAATTACCTTGAATCGACAATGCTAATTTGTTATATTTACTAAATATTGAATAGACAAGATAATATTCATTGCTCCCCATTCAAATTTTCAGATTCAAAGCCACTCCATTACTGAAAAAAAGTTTGAGAAACCCTGTTTTAAATAATCATTGTAATCAACAGTTGAATTACATTTCATAATAAATTTACATTTAGCAAAATTGTCATTTAGTTCTGTAGGAGAGAATCGCCACATACTGGATAAATATCTATTACTAACTATTGAATATTTATCACAACATGAAAAAAAAAATTTAGAAAAACTCAATCTGATTTTCTCTTGTGAACCTAAAAACATAATTATTTAAATTCCAATTGCTTTATAACACTAATACAGATAGGAAGAAACTTAAATTTAATATGCCATACAATTGCAAAATAATACAGTAATTTATTTGCATTCTTAACCTTTTGGAGGCAGGTGGTCAATATTTCAACCAAACCAAACAAGTTTCAAAGGTACAGGCTTGGTTGAAACATACAAACATTTCTGAAGGCAAAATAACATTTCTGAAGAAAATAAGGAGTTAGAGAGCAAAAATATAAAAATTTTAAATAAATAAAACTTTATGCATTCAAAAACATATTAATGATTAATAAATTACTTTCCAATAAAATATTACTAATAAATGCTGTAAAACTTTTATCTCGCCTTTCTAGATAGAAAGTGTATATATCTTTTATCTCGCCTTTCTAGATAAAAAGTGTATAGATGTATACACATGAATTATTTATTAAGTTGGTACTATTATATCAATTATAACATATAAAATCAAACTTTATACTTGATATAACCTATTGCATTAAACTTATACAAATGTATTTAATTAAGAATACTAGAGTTACATTGCAATGCATTAATTATTAGAAAATCTAATATTTACTAAATTGAATTTACATAGTACATTAGAGTATATAATAATGTTACATAAATTAAAAAAAAAATTGTTGCAAATTCCCCATAAGAATTACACAATCAAATATATAGTTTGTTAAATAGAAGTATGCACACTGTTTGAATCAGCAATTTAAATTTCTTCCCTTGTTAACATTGAATTCCCTATCGATGAAGACTAAAATTTCTCATTCTATCGAATTATTAGTTAAATTATTAATCTACAAATTATTTTTTAATAAAAGTCATAAAACAAAACACTAATTGGATCAAAGTAGTTTTTCATCTGCTTAATCACATTATAAAAGAGAAATGTAACAAATAATTACTGTGAAAAAGAGTGTACAAAGACTGAAAAATAAATAAATTCTGAAAAATGTATCTGAAAAATGCAACTGATGCAATATAAATCACATTGCTACACTGGGCAAAATCTACAAGTATCAGCATAAATTTAAAAACCCGTTTATCAACTTATCTTCGTATGTTATGTTATCCCATGTTAACCCCTTGTTTAACTCTGAATATTCAAATATTGATGTAACAAAACTATCGTTAAAAATTAAAAGTTTGAAAATCACCAACATGAATTCTTAACAAAATTTTTCTGTAAAAGTAAACAAACAGTGTGTGCAAGTAGTATATATATATATATAATGTATGTACAGTGAAACCCACTTAAGAAGTTTTCCAAGGGCCTAACTGATTAAAACTTCTTAAGCGGGAAAACTTCTTCAATGGGAAATCAGGCAATAAGCATTATTTATGTGTGCGTATGTATGTATATGTGTGTATGTGTGTGTGTAAATATATATGTATATATAGATATATATGTGTATATGTATTTATAGATGTATATATATGTATATATATATGTGTGTGTATATATATGTGTGTATATATATGTATATATATATATGTATATATATGTATGTATATATATGTATATATATGTATATATATGTGTATATATATGTATATATATATATATATATATATATATATACATATATATGGTAAAACCCACTTAAGAAGTTTTCTAATTGAATAAAAAGAGAAAACTTCTAAAAACAAAATTAATTTTTTAAAAAACAAAATAATCTCATAGATAATAAGGAGAGTTTTTTTTTCTCTATAAAATATGATATAAACAATAGGATTGGTTTTTCTCAAAAATTTACATTTTTTGCATACTTAAAAAATCAGCTAATAAAGGAAAACAACATAATTACCTTAGAATATCTTTAATTCAGATAAGAAATTTTGCTTTAAACACTGGAATCGATTTTACAGAAAAAATCGGTTATAGTTTTTTTGTTTTTGTTTTTTATCAGAAATATTTAATTGATAACAGTCCAGCTGTCTTAAACTTTTAAAAACTTCTTCAGACACATTTTAAATAAAAATGACAACAATCGTTTTCAGCCATAAACATTGACCTTTACAAATAGAGAGAGAAGAGAAAAATACAGTCATTGAAAGGTAGCTATAACTTATGTTCTATAAGTAAACTTAGAAATGAAAGAAAACTTTTTAAGCGGGAAAGAGTGTGGAACGAAGTTTTATAAACAGGTTATTTTAACATTGTATGAATACGGGGAAAAATGGGTATTGAAAATATAAATTTTTTAAGTGGGAAAACTTCTTAAGCGAGAACTTCTTAAACGGGTTTTACTGTATGCCTATATATACACATACATATTTTATATATATATATATATATATATATATATATATGTATATACACATATGTACACATAAATATGTACAAAGTTTATTTTTTTCTCCATATAACGATATTAGTTTAAATTTCAGCATTCAGTATTCATTTAAAACTCCCACTATTATTTAACATGAAATATAAAGAACGATTTGTGTTTTATATATAGCAACATCAGTCCAGATAAATGTATGTTTATGTTCATTACTGCCTAATTACAATTGCTATTTAACAATAAGTATAAGGCATAATGACTTTAGTTAAGTATTGTGACATTAAAAACTTTTTAAAACTTTAACTTTTGATTGTTCTAAATCAATTTGTCCTTTTATAGCTCTATTATTAAAAAAAATAAAAAGAACAAAATCAATTGACCTAATTTTAAAATGGCACAGAGTTAACCCTCAGATAAAAGCATATTGAACATTACAACTACTACAAATATAAAAAGCATTTTTTCTTCACAGTATGTAAAATATTTAAGACAAATGTATAGATAATCTGTGAGCCCTAAATTCATACAATTAAGTGTTAAAAAATACCATACTTAACCATGGCATAATTACCCACATAAGATTTTGATTTGGTTTGGTTTGGAGCACTACGGTCTACTGTTTTGCACATGAGAGCTAATGAGACTAGGACCTACTGCTTAAAGCCGATTCCAAACGGCTACGAACACCCATGCCATAGTGGGATTCGAACCCACGAACTCCAGTATTGACGATCAACACCTTAACCAATCGGCTAGCATTCAGCATAAGATTTTTAATTTTCAGTCAATGAATATAAGATACCTTATGTATTTCTTAAATATTCCCTCCAAGCAACCTATACACCTCCTGATACAACAACAAAATAATTAAACATCCAAACAAAACAAATTTATTACTAAATTAAATTCTATATTTTATCTCAGTGTACTTCCCACAAAGTTTCAATTTGCCTTATAATTATATATAATTTCTATTGTAGAATGGGCATAAATTAAAAATTTACCACAATTATTCAATACTCAAATTATCATAACTTTTAAAAATACATCAAATTTCGACAAATACAAAATATCCTCAAAGCTTGGTGCTTATTTAATTAAAATTTAACCCAACAAACTTATAAGCAATACTTTTTTTCATGGCTATTAAAAACATTTGCAATAATGCAAACTTATTAAATATCAACAATGAAATTTACCAAATAAAATTTTTATTACATGGAATTCAAAGCATTCATATTAGTTGATTTACTTAAATGCACAATAATCATTTGCTATAAATTAGTTTCAGAATTATATTTAATACTATTTGATTCTGAATACCAAATAAAATTTTTATTACATGGAATTTAAAGCCTTTATATTCGTTGATTTACTTAAACGCACAATAATCATTTGCAATAAATTAGCTTTGGAATTATATTTAATATTATTTGATTCTGAAGCATTTACTTCCACTACTGCCATAATAAAGTGTTAACATAAAGTACATTTTACGATCTGAATCTTTTCATAAAAATTATTGTAGTTAAATAATTTGCATTTCTTAAAAATTCTTCTGAAAACTATGAATTGATAATCTGTTTTCTAAACTTAAAATTCAATAATACAAGCAGGTAAAGCTCCTAAAAGAGTAATAAGTAATTTTTACTTCAAATGCAAAATAAAATCAATTTCACTACATCTAATAACAAAAGTAAAATAAACTAAAAGCTTTAAACTATTTACATTTTAAATTTTTAAATAAACTATAAAATGAATAGCTGCACTGATAATGTTATAACTATAGTATTTATTAACTAATCGAAAATAAAACTTATGTAAAAGCTTGAAAAAAGTAAAGAAGATAATATTTTACATCAACATTAAAAATTTATATACATTTTTTCATAATCAATGTAACCTACTCATATTTATTCAATTTTTGGACTGAGATTATTTGCATATTTTAAAATTAGATATATTATGATAATCCCACGTAATTTATAATACACAGATAAACATGGATAATTTCTAACTTTTGATTGCACCCCTTAATATTTATGTAAAACATCTTACATGTGAGTGTTAAATTTATTTTGAGTATAAATTGTAGGTTAATTTTAGAGATGGTCTTTTTCCAAGAACAGGGTTCCCACTCTTTTTCCAGAACAAAAATTAAGGACTTTTTAAGGACTTTCTAAGGACCAAAGTAACTTTTTATAAGTATCTAGTTGAAACACACAACATAACGAGATAAACCCTATCTCCTGAGGAATCTATTTTAATGATTATGAACCAGACAAGGTATGTTCAATAAATGCCCTACAATATTTCAGAATTAGGTTTTTAAAAATGCCTAAAAATTAATGTAAGATAAATCTATTTGACAAAACCTAATTTTGAAAAATGTACATCTAAAGTTTTTGGTGCGATCAAACTAAAAATAAATTGTGAATAAAAACAATATTATAAACAGTACTTCCTGAGGGTTTAAAAACTACTGATATATATATTTATATGAGTTTATATATATATATACTAGTTGATTATACCAGATGTTGCCTGGGAAAGAAGAAAGTTTTAGACTTTTCTATTACATTCAATGCAAGGAAAATTAAACTTCCATAAGTAAAAGAAATATCTACAAACCCCCCAACCTCAATGCTTCGTTTAATTAAAATCTGCATGACTGTTAGCTATTAGGAAAGGGCAGCTGACTTTATACTTTAAACCTTTTAAGTATATGAAAGATTATTTATTTGTCATATAAGAAAACTGATAGGAAAATCACATGAGACTGTGGATCTCGTCGATGGAGAAATTGATCGCATCCCAATTTAAAAATTAAGGAGTTTTTACGGACCTTTGACAAAAATTAAGTAGTTTTAAGGGCCCTTAAAAATGAAAGCTAAAATTAAGGAGTTCTTAAGGACTTTAAAGGACCGTGGGAACCCTGAAAAATATTAAATCAATATTTCTAGTAAAAGGAAACAATTATTCTGCTATATTCTGGCTTCAAAATAATTTTTTTTTAAATTGTTAAAAACAACTTAATACCCTTTAGACATTTTTTAAATTTAAGAATGTTTTATTAAATGCTTTTCATGTCCTAAAATGATGTTATTGCATATGTGGTTTTGAGAAAGAAATTTTCTTGGGTAAAATTATTAAAATTTTTTTTTTAATTTTAAATAAATTTGAGAAATTTAAAAAAAAATCTTTCATCTCATTCAATTTTTAATATTTTATAGCCATTTTGTTTTTGCTAGATTCACAAAACTTGAAGAATTGAATTTTGAATTAAATTATCGATTCTTAAGAAAATATTAAATGTCAATTTATATCTATCTAATTGACTTTAAAACATTAATTTCTTCATATTTAAAATTAACAAAACCTCTCTATCGAGTTTATTGTAAAATTCATCCGTATTTCTCTTAAACATTTTTTGAATATGTATTAAAAAATAAAATCATTATTTGTTTATATTATTTATTTATATTTGTTTGAGTTATAACATTTTGAATACAGCTATGTACACAAAAAACACAAACTGAGAATAATCAAATTTTAAACCGAAATATAAATATTTATAAGATAATCAACATTGTTAAAATATAATATGCATTCAATTTTATTATATTTTGCACTAATAAAAACTATTTTTTTAACAAACTTTGCACATTGTTTCATAGTTATTGAAGCTTTTTGTAAATTTAAGCAAATCAGAATTTTTAAAAAAATTGGCAAAGCATACTTACTAAAAATCATCTTTTATAAGTATTTGCAGTATAAATGCATAAATAAATTAACTCAATGTTATCAGTTGAAATTTATAGAGCATTAGTATAATTAAAAATACTTTTTCAAGTTTACAGAATCTTGTTTTAAAAGTATCAAACTGCATAAATGATTCCTTATGCATTTAATTAAAACATTCTCATTTTATATATTGAGTTTTCTTCTTTTAGACTTATTTTGAAAACATGCTGATGCAAATGAAGACATTATAAAGAAGAGTTAAAGGGAAACGAGCATGATAAAAATGCTTTTTCATGCATTTTTAATTATTATATCACTTAAAAATTTCGTCACAAACAGATATGCCAAAAATATTGTAAATTAAAGATTGAAAAATTGATATTTTTTGTCAAAAGAAGGGTGAAGTGCCTTTAATTAATAAACACAAATGAAAAGTTAAAAACAAGCTAATTTTTAAAGAAATACTTTAATATATAAAGTAACAAGAAAACCATACGTAGTACTAATTAAATTACAAACTACTTGATACCAGTTTATTCTACATTATTAAACTGAAATAACTATAACAATAATTTTGTATATTTTCGTATTGAAAATGAAGATTACGTATTTTTAATATTTGCTGATACTTTAAGAAATTGCCCATGTCTTTTAATATTGCATTGTTAAACACATTTTTAACTCCACTAAATTATGTGAAATAAATCCAGTGGCGTGCGGTAGGTTTTCATGTAGGGTGTGCAGAGAACATGGATTTTCCAATAAATTTTTAATTATTGAGACATCTGAGTTCTCCATTCTGAAACGGGTTATTTATCATGAATATAAATTTAAAGATTACAATAAATAAATATTTACCTACGAGTAGTCAAGTTATAACTATAAAAACAAGTAAACTTGTGAGAATTCTACTAGCACTGAAGCAAAAATCATGTCTTTCATTGTATGGTGTCATATCAGCGTCGAAAAAGCAACACTTCGGGCTTCCACGAAAAACTTACATGTTCAGCAAACGTAGCACCACACGGCGCCCGCCGCTGCAGTGCCTCATTCGGATGCTCATTGGTGCCGACAAACCAAATGTCTATTCCACGTGCAGAGGATTTTCCTGCACGCTGGCACAATAGAGCAAACTGTTTATTGTTCGGTCAGTGGATTAAATTATATTTATTAATTGTTTTTAACATTTCGAGATCATATATTCTGCGAAAAACATCTTGACAATTTTTAAAAACAAAACCAGGGATATGGTGTTACATAATATAACTTATATACTGTCTGTAAGACACAATGAACGGTAAAATTTGGACTGTTCTGTTAAAATTTGTTTCTTTAAAACAAAACAACATTGTTTTTCAGCTAATTATTTCAATAAATATAATACATCACCGAAATTAATTTACCAAACTAAAACATTTTACATTACATTGATGAAATATTTCTTTTATATTTCCATGAAAACAAAATCTTACAATATATAAATTTAAACATTAACCATCTGCAAAAACGTACGGCCAGTTAATCAGTTGAAAAACCAAAAGCACTTCAACATGTTCATGCTGTTCTTCTCCAGTAGCCCATACATATAAAGCGTGATTTTCAATTTAGTGCGCATTGCGTACACATCAGAACTTCCTATGTTCATTTGCACTCTACATGGTGCAGCACCTATTACCGCACGCACTGCGGAAATACAAGCAAGCAAATCAACATATTTTAATATATTATAAGTAATATTTATTATATACCATATAAAGATAGGTAGACATAGGTGCAGAAAATTAATGTCCCTCATAATTTTGCCAGTGTGTGCAGTGTACACCCTGCACATATGGACCGCAAGCCACTGAATAAATCGTATAATACTATTTTGCTGATATAGTCTTAAATACTGCAAAAAAAAATAATAAATAATCTAGCATGTTAAAATTTTGTAAAGAAAGCTTTGTAAAATATAAACCCCTTGTGTAAAAATATGTAAAAGAAAAAAAGAAATGATAAAATGAAAAATACCGTGAAACATAGGAAGACATAACAAAGTTTATTTATCGTTATTTGAGTAATTAAGCTCAAGCTGATGTCAATAAATCCAACAGTTTACAAAGATGCATTTCATTCTAAACTATTACAAACAAATAATTCTATGACACTTAAAAAAAAAAATATGAAAATATGGCACAAATAACACCTTAATCAAAATTTACTTTTAATGCATAATAAACTGGACAAGAATTTGAAAATATAATTAAGGCAAAATATTAAAAACTGTGCCAAAAGTGTAAGTACTTAATAGTCGGACACAATGTTACAGAATACTTCTAAAAAAACATCGATTACAAATATTGAAAAAAGTATTAAGGCTGATATAAAGAAAGACAGTTATAAGTACAAACAGAAATCTTAAGAATATGTTAATCACTATTTACCATCTTTAAAGTTACTGATGACGCAAAGTAATTAATTTAATAAAAAAATACAAATTTTTAAGACTACTAAAAATCATAACTATATTTGTATCACATTAATATACTGAAGCGATAAAATATTAACGATATAAAATATAAGCGATAATATAATAATTTACTAAATTCACAATTTGATTTGATTTGTTAATTCATTAGTAAATGGCAAATAAAATATCTGTCGATGAGGAATTCGAAAATCATAAATGATTACCTGTATATCAATTTTTCTAGAAAGCATTAAAACTGTGGCCGAGCCTAGTAGTTAATAAAATTATTAGTTATTATTGAGTAATCTAAATACCACAGATAAAAAAAAAACAGCAAGAAATGCCCATTTACATGATTTACTATATCTGATTTCAGTTTAATTCTACGATTTCAAAATACTTAATCTAACCTCTTAAAATCTTCAGAAATAGATAAAAATACACGAAGTTAATGCAGTTAGTAAAATTAACCTTATTTTTTAAAAAAATATACAACCCACCACCATTATAATGCCAATAGACTACAAACAGAAAACAAAATGGCACAAAATTTGTTAAGAATGGAACAAAAAAATTTGCAAAAAATTTTTTGCTAAATAAAAAAAAAAAAAAACCAAAACCATTAACTAATATATATATGTACAATTTATAGACATTTTAATAAAATTCTTTAAAGAAATAATGATTGAAAAATCAACGTAAACAATTTTTATTCAAATTCTGACACTAACAAATAAGTATTTTAAGCGAGAAAACAGGTAACAAATATGTAAAAGCTATAAACAACCACTCTACAAAACAAAATTCTTCCTACAAATTGTACAATTTGTCACAAAGGCAGATTATCAGATGTACACAAGTAACATAATAAAAATTGTCCCATACTAAGTTGCACCTATACAAAGCACAAAATAGGAAAATAATAAAAAATGACTTCAACAAAGTCTATAACAATGTCAGTAGTTTCAAATTACGGTACAAACAACGAATGCTACATAACAAATCACAAAAAGTGTAACACACATATTTTGCCAATGTTCCTTTTAGAACACAACAGGAGACCAAAATTTTTAATACAACCTCAAAAAGACAATGAAAAAAACGAATATCATTAAAAAAAAGGTTTAAAAGGGATTGCAATTAAAATAAAACTTATTCTTTGTCACTGCAATCAATGCTCCTTTAACAAATACGATGCTGAAAAAATTACTTAAAATCAAGGAAATAAATTCACCAGATCAAATGTTACACAACAAATATAATTTAAAGTTGATTTCTCTGTTAGTTCTTTTTATTTATTTTTTTTAATATTCTTTTTTCTGTTATAAAGTCAATAACAAATTAATCAAATTTTTTTCATGCATGATACGACAAAATTATTACCTTAAAGCTTATAAACGTACATATTTCTGGAGTAAATTCTGCAAAAGTTTTACATAGCTGCCAACTTTAGAAATTCGTTTCTCCAATCAAAAGAATGCCCTCGTACATACACACACAAGAAAAAAAGATAACAAACAGCTGGAAGCGTTAAGTAGCAAGTTAAATTGTCAAGTAATGCTAAAATTTGGAATCGCATCACATTTTTTTTGTTTAGAAGAGAATGATAGTTCTCATGCAGTAGAGATGACTGTATACTCAGGCTTGCAACTGCTGAGGTACTTTCAAAAAGGTGAGAAAAGTGACAAATAATACAGAATAAATGACTAAAAAGTGACTAAACATTGAAAAAATAAGCAATTTTTTTTTCTCCTCTTGATTACAGATGCTATTATTAAGATTTTTCTATTTATTTGAACTCTAAATCAAGTGATTCATGCAAGACATGATTTTAATGTCAAATACAAAAAAGGTTAAAAATTTTGTTTAACACAACTCGACATTGCTTTTTATTCAAGAAAATCAAATAAATTAGATTTGAATTAAGATTTTTCTATTTCTTTTAACTCAAAATCAAATGATTCATGCAAGACATGATTTTAGCGTCAAATATGAAAAAGGTTAAAAATTTCGTTTAACACAACTCAACATTGCTTTTTATTCAAGAAAATCTAATAAATTAGATTTGAATACATACAATACATTAATTTTATAATCACTATTTTCTGCATATATTAATGATGTTTTGAAATATGAAAATAGTTAGATTTGAGTATCTAAACAAAAATTATGAAGAAAAAGAAAAACAGAAATGTGTGCTTTGGCGTAAATTACTTTAATGTATTAAATGTACATTTCAGTACAAATGTAGATTTCAGGAACTTCTTTACGACTTTTTAAAATCACTCAATTCTGGAAACCATATGACTAATTACATTTTAATAAGAAAAATAAGATTAGAGCATCCCATTTTTGGTCTTTTATTAAAATATTTTGTTATTAATTCAGATTTTCTTTTTTCAACAACAGACTTTTGCTGTGATACACCATGAAAAAGTGACAGTTTACTTAAAAAAGTGACTAAAAGTGATCAATTGTAAAAAAAAGAGACTAAAGGTGAGAAAAGTGACGGAATTGCAAGCCTGTATACTGATCAGAACAACTACCAAATAATTTAGTTTTTATGCATATATGTAAATAGTCTTTCTGTCCTGTTAAATTTTATAAATAAACTTTTAAAAAGACGTCAATTTTATTTGAATTCGAATGCATTGTTATAGTTCCTTCATCTTAGGTCAGTTCATGCAATTAGAAGGTAAGAAAAATCTTACCCGCAATTAAAAAAAAAAATATTAAACATACCAGAAACAACAGAGAGCTATTAAATACTGATATTAAAGGAACAAAGATTTTTTTAATCATAAGACTCAACTGTAATTAACACGGACACTTGATATGTAAAAGATTAAGACTGCTTTAATATCTTTTTCCAAATCAAACTTAATAAGGCTACTGCATAACAAGTTTTATTTTTATAAACTGTACGAGAAACTGCAATAACTTTTAATCTCATAAATAGTACAGCAAGATTGACGGCTGAATTAGCAGGGATCTGTTTTTCAATTCAGGAGTCTGTGGGTTCAAATCCTGCTACTCACATTATACTACCTGCTATTGGCAGCTGTTTGAAATTAGCTTTAAACAATAGGTCCCTTCCCCCTGCCCAAAACGGCAAAGCAGTCACCATGGTTGGTTAAAATACTGCGGTGCCAGGTTCTATTCTGGCATGTGCACTAAACATCTTATATACTCACAAAGATTACCGTATTTATGCTAATCTAATGCACATCGTTTTTGGCCAAATGTAGTATTCAAAATTGGGGTGCACATTAGATTCGAGTGTGTCAGCAATTCGCCGATGACTTAATATAAGATTCTGTTGGGAAATCTCAACTTACTCCATTTATTCTTACAGTTCCGCGATGTTTGAAACAGTTAAACGCTAGTTAATGGGATACGTTCAAGCGATCAAGTTTTAGATGCGTGTTTTAGGGGGGGGGGCGTGGCAGAGTTTGCTGTGAACGTTATGTTGCACCTGGTGGCATCAGGCATCAAGTGTATGCAGATTTTGCGAATGTGCTTTTGAAATATAAGCGGGTAGCGTAGACGGCTGCTCGCAGTTGACTATCAGCCGCACTTGGCCACAGCAGTTGTCGATCGCGTTTCGGCAGTCCGCCACGTCGGCGTTCACACAGTGCGAGTTTTGTAATTACGAGGTGCAAAATAACAATTTTTTTTTTTTGTAAATAGAATTTTTTTTTCTTTGAGATTGCAAGTAGCAATAAAGAAGTTTGTTGTTTTTTTATAAAGATGCACTCGTTTTATTATTTTTAGCCATTCTAGAAATGAACACTCTGCTGAAGGGGGAATTTTTTTTTTTTTTTTTCAATATCACCCCCAACAATTCAATAAATTTCTCATACCATTGATGCGCATTATATTCACCAACAAACAATTTTTTTTATTATTTAAAGTTTTAAAATGGGTATGTGCATTAGATTCGCATAAATGCAGTAAATCTGTCAGAAAAGCTATCCTTGGCAGGTGGGACAGAGGTACAGAATCAGGAGAAAAAATTCCCTCCACAGATAACCAAACTCAAGCAATTCTCCAGTGTGGCTTTGGTTTGATTTGGAGTGGTACGGTCTACTGTTTTGCACATGAGGGCTCCAGTGTGGCAATCATTAACAAAGTACAGGCATCAGGTAGTTTAGTCTGTCGTGCAGTAAATCAAATTTAACTGATGCAAAAACTTAGCACAGAATTCAAACCAAACCATAAAAAGTACCGAGATAAACGGAATATCTTGCATTAAAATTTATAAAAGAAAATAATTTAGGTTTCATTATAACAAAATATGTTGCTATAAATTAAAACCTGCTTTGCTTAGACTTATTTTTCCAGAAATTATTTATGCAAATAGGTAAGTAAGTGGTAGTGTTCTTTCTTTGCATTGTGTGTATGTAAATGTATACAATTTCCTAATCAAAGAGAAATAAACAAGTTTTAATGATTTCACCAGATAGTTGCTTATATTTTATATTTATCAAGATTACTGAACTAAATATTAAAAAAAAAAAAATCAACACTTAAAAATATAAATTAAAAGAGAAAAATTTAACCAATCAATAAATAGCAAAATAAATGAAAAAAATTATTTATAATACCCTTCCTACCCAGAAATAAAGATAATTAGATAATTAGATATTTTAAAATAAATTCCGGTACTAATGCATGACTTATGATACTTCTTTTCAAATCTGTAATCAGTTTTAAAATTGAACGACTAACAAACAATCATCAAAACTTCTTAGTTAAGACTTAATTTTAGTTGCACTGTAAAAAATTAAACGCTACTAACATTTTTAATGTTATATAATATATATTTATATCTTCACAGAAGTAAAGATGAAACAAGTGGCAAGATACTTTTAACAACTAAAAAATTAGAAATCAACTTTAAATCTCAATTACAACAACAGAAAATGAAACATACAATGAACTTGAAACAGATACTAAAATACGAGCACTACTAAAACGGTTGTCTGAAAATACTCATTCTCAAGGGAAGGAGGCGGAATGAGGCTTTGGAATGAAATATACCTGGAAATGACTTGATTTAAAAATAGAGTACAGCTAAAAAAAAATTTAATAAAACTAATTTTAACCAACAAAATCAGTAACCCTGAAAAAATTTTCAATTATACTACATACAAATAAAATACAAATTTAGATTTCATTCTACTAGTAAAGGCACTGGGAAAATATAAGACAAATTCCAAATAGCAAATATAATGAATTTAAATTAATTATGAGAAACATAATTCCCAATAAAGTAAAATATTTTGCTTCACTTTATAACTAACATTGTGAATTAGTATGTTTAAAAATAAGTTATACATGGTTAAAAGTAAACATTTAATTTCAGTGCTAAATACAAAGAAACAATCTGTAATTACCAAAGATTTAATATTGTAAAGGACTACTATAAAAGATTCATTCATATTCAAAATCTGTATATTCTAAACTATTATATGTATAAATATGACTGATATGAAAATAACCACAAATTCAACAAGTTTTCTGCACATTCTACAAATTCTCTACAACAGGAATTTCCAACCTTTTTATATTTTAGAACAACATACTAGAAAACCAAGGGGGTGGTAAGCTTTTTTTTTTTTTAAGGTAAATTTATTGGTAGGTAAAATATACAATAATATACATATAGATGAAAAGTATTTAAAAAACAGAATTTTAATGTATAAATAATGTTGATTGTGTTCTTATACAAAAGAAACAATTACTAAATACCGACAAAAACATAACAAATTCTTTGCTTTAAGATTCATTGATAAAAAAATTTATTACAAAGCAAGACATCTGGCACTCCTAGTAGTTAAAACATTAAACGCGGGAGTCGAAGTACTATGATTTATCTCGACTGTACCTTAAAAGGCAAGAGTCGTAGTAATACAATTTATCTAGACTGTACCTTAAAGGCAAGAGTCGTAGTAATAAAATTTATCTCGACTGTACCTTAAAGGCGGGAGTCGTAGCAATATGATTGTGCAATCCATATCCCACTTTACATTTGTATTTAATACATTTTGTGGTTTGAAGCTGTTTGGTTGTTCAAATTCTACTTACAATAAATTTTGAAATCCTTCAATATGGTTTCACGTGAAAATACAGATATATATGCAGATGATTTGTCATAAAAAAAGAAAGTTGACTTGCTTCAAATGCAAGTTTTTCAATGCACCTCTTCACCGTGGCGAGTGTTATCAACATTATCATACTCATAACAAATACGAGATTCCTCTCATAAATATGTACTTTAAAACATTTTTTGTAATTAGTGTTTAGTTCTTTTTAATATTTCTTGTAGTATTAAGAATTTAAATAAACTTTTTTAAGTATAAATTTTTTTATGATTACACAAAATATCACCCGCTATAGGACATAAAAAGGATGTGGGGCCGTTGCCACATTACCTAGCATACTTTCGTCAAGATCCCCCACCTTTAATGTGTTAAACAAACAAAAAATTTCTCTCAAACACATATGCTTATATTTTGATATTTTCTGATTTTTGGAAATTTTGATGAAATAAATAATAATCTTCTTAGTTATTATAGGATTGACTCGTTGGTTACTTTTTTCTAAGTTAGACAGCCCTTTTTTTAATAGCTTCTGAATATATTGTATAATAATTTCAGAAGCCATTGTGAATAAGTCCACCTTTTATCAATATTTTTTTACATAAACTTTGAAATAAAAGTTAAATTATTCTTCCTTCGATATTTGTTGGTAATGCTGAAAAACATAAACATAAAACATATGACAATAAATGTTATTTTATTATTTTTACATAAATTTCTTATCTTTTTCAGCTGCCAAAAGGTATAAGTCCTAAAATGTTTAAGATGCTATCATTATTTCAATAAATACTTACATTTTTAATCACACATACTGTACATATCTTGTATTTTTTGCAGAGTTTACACCTCAAAAAAAGACTTTATACACTTTTCTAATTAAATTAATAAACCAAGAATTTTAAAAACTGATATATCAAAAAACATTAATTTTCTCAATTTTTGTGTTTTGGACTTAACCGCATTGACTTCTGAGCGGCTCATATATAAAAAAGTACATTATTGAAAACTTATATTTTTATTATAATTCACATGGCAGTGGGAACACATAAAAAAATTTGTGAACCCCATGGTGCCTGTGAACATAAGGTTGGGAACCCCTGTTCTTTCTGGATCACGACACATATCCAGGTAGTAGTGGAATTTGTAAGATACATTTTGTTCAATTGACAAGATTGTCAATGATCATCACTGTTAAAATGATACATTTCATAAGCTCTTTTAATGTTACAGGGAAATAGTGCGATACACAAACAAGGTCCTTAAAGGTCCCAATAGGGGTTAAAAATGTTCAATCAGGTGACCAGGAGGTTAAGGGAACAAAACAATTTCATCTTCATCAACACACTTACTCCAGCAAGTGTTTGTTCAGGTAATCACAAACTTCAACATAACAATGAGACCATTTGATCCGCACAACCTAAACTTGGTGAATTTGTAGTTATTTTCACCCATATTTGTATACGTAATCTTTTTGAACATATAGTATTTTAAAAGTGACTTTATCGTAGCCTGTATATAGACAGCAAAACTGTTAAAGAAAATTTAAACAATAATGAAATAAGTATAATAAATTGTTAATTACAAGCCATGTGGAATTCAAGGAATTTTTGCTTTAGAATAACCTTGTTAAAATGCTTTGATTCAGTGTTTGACCCTTTTTTCATAAGATTTATTATTCTAAACCCAAAAATATACTTTAACGTGTGTATAATTTCAAAAAAGTAACTATGAGAATGGTATTTCATGACTCTGGCCTTAAAAAACATAAGTTCAAACGAAATCCACAGAAAATAACAGTATAATTCCTGTAAAGCTCAAATATTTTAAAAAGTTAAACAATGAGGTATTAAAATATTTCATTCAAAGTTATCACAAATGAACAAAAATCACTCAACAAAAGAAAACTTTGGCAACCAAGTCTTCGTGACTAGATTACCTGTAAATTTTAGAATATTACAATGCAACACAAGCAATTTGACAAGTAAAAAATATTGGCACAAGCATGTATCAGACTTTAAGCTGGATTTACAGAGTTCACAGTGAAGAGACAGGGATAGTTAAAATTCAAATTAAAAATCCTTATTGTTCTTGATATGGTAAATGACAAGAAATAGAGGTAAAAAAACAATCTTATAAATGAAGCTATATTTTTAAGTTTCAGCAGAGCTAAATGTCGTTAGCATTTAATTAATACTAAACATAATACACATTATTATTTCGTTACGTAATACCTACAAATGGGTGGTCTAAGACTATGTATGCACATGCATACCAAAATATGCATGATAAGGATATGAATGACAAAACAGACTATACCAAGAGCTTGAATTGAATATGAACGCAAAAATTTTGATAACTGTTCTTTAATATCATGGAAGGAGAAAAAATAAACTTTATAATTTCACGAATAGTGATCAGACAAATATATTGTAGAAGAAGATATGATGAGAGTTGTTCAGTACCAATCTATTCAAACTATTTAATCTAAATATTTTAACAAAAATCTTGGTCTTAACTTTGGCAACCAAGTCTTCGTGACTAGATTACCTGTAAATTTTAGAATATTACAATGCAACACAAGCAATTTGACAAGTAAAAAATATTGGCACAAGCATGTATCAGACTTTAAGCTGGATTTACAGAGTTCACAGTGAAGAGACAGGGATAGTTAAAATTCAAATTAAAAATCCTTATTGTTCTTGATATGGTAAATGACAAGAAATAGAGGTAAAAAAAAATCTTATAAATGAAGCTATATTTTTAAGTTTCAGCAGAGCTAAATGTCGTTAGCATTTAATTAATACTAAACATAATACACATTATTATTTCGTTACGTAATACCTACAAATGGATGGTCTAAGACTATGTATGCACATGCATACCAAAATATGCATGATAAGGATATGAATGACAAAACAGACTATACCAAGAGCTTGAATTGAATATGAACGCAAAAATTTTGATAACTGTTCTTTAATATCATGGAAGGAGAAAAAATAAACTTTATAATTTCACGAATAGTGATCAGACAAATATATTGTAGAAGAAGATATGATGAGAGTTGTTCAGTACCAATCTATTCAAACTGTTTAATCTAAATATTTTAACAAAAATCTTGGTCTTAATAGTTCTCGGGGGATATACAAAAGAAAAACTTCTTTTAGCTGTAACATTTCTGTTCAACAGTTAATTGATTATTACATTAACACAAGAACTACCACAAACCAATGAGTGAATACTTTTAACTGTAGATAATTCTAGTGCTGAAAAAAAAAGGTAAAAGAAATGTTTATGAACATAAACCTTGTTTTCTTTGGTTACGATTTTGTTTTCCTATTAGATATGTAATCATACGAGTATCAAATGACTAGGAAAGAAATAAAGCATTCTTAATGCCATAGGAATTCAGAAGTAAATGAAACCAATGTAAGATGAGCTTTCGGAAAAATTTCATACAGATACATTACTATAATTCAGTCAATCATAAATAAGTGAAACTGTTTAAACCCTTCATCTGCATCTAGACTTCTAATTAATAAGTCAGAAATTCTTATAAAAAAAGATAAAAATGAACAAATTTAGAAGAGACTACACTCTACACAAATATTTATATACATTTTGCTACATTTAGTAAAAAAGGAACAATGGAAAAAAGTAAGAAAATGTTACAAATGTCTTTTTTTTTTTTTACTGATACATTATATAACTACTAAAAATACCTGCAAAGATTTTTGCTGAGTCAGTGTGACTTCCCTGTAAATCCATCTTAACAACCTTAATTATTAAGAAGTAGTAATTACGAAAAGTAAAAGACTTGTATACTTGCATATGATAAGAAGGAAACTATAAGTATAAATGATAAGTAAACTCAGTTTCTTGTTTAAAAAAAAAAAAAACATGTGTAATTGATACTTAAGTAAACTATAAAATGAAACAACACAACAAGAATATGATGGTCAAGAATTTCACAAAAATAATGAATTCACTTACTTTTATAAGTAACAAGACAAAATCTCACTTTTTATGTGATTAATTCTAACTAAGCAAACACTTTAATATTGATTGGATAAGAAAAATATTACGTTCTTAATAATGTTCCAATGTCTAAAAAAAAAATACTTTGTGGAATTTTATTCTGATAACACCAAATATTCATCTCTTTAGATCACCATTTGTTATGCTAATGAAAGTTCCATATGCTTAATATATATAAACTAGATTAGACGTCTAAAAAACTGAAGGTAAACTGCAAATACAATATTCACTTCCCTTGTAAATTCAGAATGTATTGAATGAGTAAGATTGGAAGTAAATTAGGAACAGACAGTAGAAGCGTTTATCCCTTTTTAAAAAATTAGACCTCAGTAATAATTTTTAGTGAATTCACAGAAAATATTTTAAAATTTTAAAAGAAAAGGGAAATAACAGTAATATATAATGCAGTGAATTTTCTGTATATAACTCGTAAAGAAAATCTACAGCGTTTACTTCGGAGAAACAATCACCATATACCTTCTTCTGAGACGAAAGTTAGAGCGTACCAATCATCTTTGAATTGCATTATCAAGACGAACTTTCTGAAGATTATTGTTATTTTAACTTCAAAGAAATAAATTCAAAGAAAAATTCAAAGAAACAAATTGAAAATTTATAACATTCACAACCACAACTGAAAATATAGTGAAATTAAAAGTCATTTACCGGAGCAAAATCGTAATTTAATAATTCATTTCATTTTAATTACACTATAGAAAATAAAATATGCATAAAACGGAATATATTAACAACAAAAAGATGAATATCTGGACTTATTGTGCACCTAAATTATACTTCATTATGTAATTTCTATAAAAAAAAACATTTTTTTAATTCTAACAGATATTTTTCAGAAACATTGTCATCAGTAAACGATTAATAAGCATAAGTTTTATACTACGTCTTAACAACAAAAAAAAAGTTCCATAATGTCCTATTTTAATGCCTTAAATAAAAGCAATATCCTTTAATATGCGCTTTTAATTAATTTGGTAAACTTATTTTGGCAGTCAACAGGAGTTCAGAAATACATTTGAATGTAATATCACAACTTCCAAGAGGAGAGATCTTGGAATTTCAACATTTCAAGTTGCTGAAATATAATTCAATAACAGTTAACATTTTTCTTTTTTTTTTCATACACCACAAATCTCAATAAAAATATAACACTTTAAACATAATGTGCTTTTAAAAACAAATGCTAAATCAGAAGTCTGAATGTTAACCTTCTCAATCAAAATTAAACGTTCAAGATAGCAGAGAACAACAGTTTTGTTTTTTTAATTTTTTTAAGTAGAGCTAATGTATTTAGAAATGGAATTAATTTAAAAGAGTCAGATGAAGGCTGCATAGGACCTGGTATTTTGTAATCAATATGATCATCCAGTTTATACTGATTTTTTTTTTTTAATTAAGTCTCACCTTAGCAACCAGACATTATTCAACATGACAACCACTCTGTCAACAGTCAAACTCTTTTATAGATTTAATATCCCAACAAGGTAAAATAATCTCAGAAGGCTTTCAGGTTTCCAATATAGTCTTGGAAATAACCTGTTAGAATATTAACCAGTTCAAAAAGCTAGGAGCTGTTTAGCATACAGTATGCTGTCATGAATTAATGCACCAAGAGCAAAGATATCGCCCAACTCAATGCTAGGCAAATTTTTACATTTTACAGCAGTGAGAGACGATAATATCACTTCGACTCATTGCTGGCCGTTATAAGGAAATCTGTTCAGTGCACCCCATATGGTGCACCCCGCCAGTCAGGTTTGTAGGTTTAATGCTTGAAAGGGATGTGGCTGCACTAAAGAGGGGGGAGGTGGACCGTGATGCTGATGTTGTTGATGGGGCTGTCCTTGCTGTTGATGCTGCTGTGACTGCGTTGGATGGGGCGATTGGTGAGCTATCTGAGGTGGTGAAGGAGATTGCTGATGAGGTAAATGCCGATTCTGATGTTGCATAGGATGATGATTTGGAGGGGGTGGATGCTGAGGATGTTGGCTAGGCTGATGCTGAGGAGGAGGTTGCTGCTGAGGTGGTGGCTGCTGATGATGAGATGGCATGCCTTGAGACTGATGGGGTTGATTAGACTGCTGTGGTTGCTGGGTTTGTTGTTGGGGAGGCTGTTGATTTTGCTGCATCTGATGCTGAGGTTGAGATTGCGGTGTGGGGGGCTGAGAATTTTGAGACTGCTGTGGAGGTTGTGGTGGAGGCTGAGGTTGCTGCATATGAGGAGGAGGCTGTTGCTGAGCATGAGGTGGTGGTGGCTGCTGTTGTACATGTTGAGGTGGAGGTGGTTGTGGCTGCTGGGGCTGTTGTTGTTGTTGTTGTTGTTGTTGTTGCTGCTGCTGCTGTTGCTGTTGTTGCTGCTGCTGCTGTTGTTGTTGTTGCTGCTGCTGCTGCTGCTGTGGTGTTTGTTGCACATGCTGCTGAGGCCCTTGTGGCTGATTTTGATTTTGATGATCTTGCGGCTGCTGGGAATGTCCTGATTGTGGATGGGTTTGAGTGTGAGCTTGTTGATGCTGCGTTTGAGTATGTGCTTGCTGGTGCGGAGTTTGAGTGTGTGTTTGTTGATGCTGCGTCTGAGCATGGTTTTGATGTGTAGTCTGTGTGTGGGCTTGTTGGTGAGTAGTCTGCGTATGAGCCTGTTGGTGTGTAGTTTGTGTATGGGCTTGTTGATGTGTAGTCTGCGTGTGAGCCTGCTGATGTTGAGGTGTAGAATGAGCCTGTTGATGAGGAGGTCCTGAATGTGCCTGTGCTTGTAAATGATGTTGCTGCAATTGGTAATGTAGCTGTTGTAACTGAAGTAAACCTGTACTTGTTTGTGCTGCTTGTATTTTAGCTGCATTACTTGCATTCTGAGTATGTCTAGAAGAACACTTATGCCTTTTTAAATCTCTATCTTCAACAAAACGTTTCCCACACACAGGGCAAGCAAATGGCTTTTCTCCGCTATGCATTTTAATATGCCTTGTTAGCTTATCTCTTCTATAAAATGCTTTGCCACATGCTAGACATGCATAAGGCTTTTCTCCTGTATGAATTCTTCTATGGCGTGTTAATTTATCTTTTCTATAGAAGCCACGTCCACAAAAGTCACAAGGATAAGGTCTCTCACCAGTATGAATCATGGAATGTCGAGTTAGATGATTCTTTTGGGAGAAGCTCCGTCCACATACTTCACAGTGGAATGGCTTATCACCTGTATGAGTCCGCATGTGGTCTAATAATTTACACCTGTAGCTAAACCCACTACCACAAATATCACAAGCACAAGATTTTTCCCCATGCGCAGAGCGAACATGAATTCTTACACGTTCATTTGTTGCAAAAAGCTTACCACACATATCACATGGTACAGTCTTTTCTGTCTTTGTGTGTGCTGAGAGATGAACTTGCAGTTCTGATGCTGCCTTAAAAGGTACTTTACAGGATGGGCATGGCCACAGTTTTTCTTTTTCGTCTCCTTGCTTTTCTTGATTAGATGTAGGAGCAGGTGGTGGAGGTAATTTATTAGGATCTATTCCAGGAAATGCTGCTGATGTTGAGGCAGCAGCAACAAGTAAGTTTCGACAAGCTGCTAAATCTGTAGTTAGAGCTGATGCTTCAACTTTTATTCCAGATACTCTATTTTTATGCTTACCAGTATCTTCTGCAAATTGTATTTGAGGTGTAGGTGCAGGACCCACAGAGTGATGAAAGTTTGCTAAATGTGCACGTGGATCAAATCCTGAAAATACAAATTTTTTAAAAATATGGAAAAGAATACAGGATTTAAATTACAAGAGATGAGAATATAGGATAGGAAAATTCATCTTTTCTTTATAAGGATATAATTAGTCATAAAAATAAGAAGCAAATATTAACAATTTATTGTTAATATAATGTAACGAATAAACAACTTTTATACAAAAAGAACTTTTCAGATTAATCTGGGCTTCAGACTCCCAGTTTGTGAAATAATTAATATATTAGAGTAGCTGAAATATTAGCAAACAAAGACTATTTTTCGTAGGTCTCATTTTAGTCACATATTTTACTACAAAAACTCTTCAAGTGTTTTTCTAAAAATCCAAAACAAATTATTTTTTTCCACTGAACTTTTGTATACATACTTATATCTAGAGTAAAACTTTAAAAAAAAAACTTATTTTCATGTGATATATGAACATAACAGTGCAATCCCCTAACAAAAGCTTTTGAATGATACATTTGACAACTGACTATTTAGAGTCAACTAAAACTCTAAACATTCTCAGATTTTTACATCAAAAGTTTTACAAAAAAGAGACTGCAAATGAAAGAAAATAAGAACACATGTTTTGCTTCTTAAAGTCTAATTAGGATAGAACTTAGGCTGACTACAAACATTGATCCAAACCCCACTGATTGATTAGGAATGCTAATGTCCATTTAGTCATCATCTGACATAAAGGTATTCCCAGTGGCAATTTTAGAAGAGACAAAAATTAAAACTCACACTAGTAATCAGACACGGGAAATTATTCATTTGCACGGAGGATTATACTTTTTGAAACAGATGAGCTATTCAAGATTAGTACATGCTGCTTAAAACCAATTAAAAATGACTCCCAACATCCATTATAGCAGTTAAACTCAAATTTACAGTATACAGCACCAAAAAGCATCCCCTAACATGCTTAGGCATTATTTTCCAGAGGGTAATTAAAGTAACTACAGTAGAACCTCAATTAACCAAGCTTCGATTAATCGAGGTTTCTGTTAACTGAGTCAATAAGGAAGTCTACTTTTTTTTCTCCTTTCCAAAATGAGCTTGGAAAAAAATATACACATTTTAGTTCACTGTCCAAATTACAGGCACTTTTTCCCCACAAAAGCACTCAACTTCCAAGAAATATTACACTCTTTTTAAATCTTTTTAGCTGTGAAACATAAGTTCATATACGTTTATTTTTATCATTTAAAGAAAGTTTTATTGCATTTTACTTTAAAAGTTAGTTAAATTTGCAAGCACAGAAGGTTTTTATACATGGTTTCTATTAACCGAGATTTCCGATATCCTAGGTACTAGCAGTCCCAATTAGCTCGGATAATCGAGGTTCTACTGTATAACATGTACGTAAACAAACATGTTGTAGAAAATTAAAATTTTAGATCATTTTAAATTTTAAAATTAATTTTACAAACTCTTCATTATGAAATTACATAGTTTACTTGCTTCAAATTCAAATGTAATAATAAAGATTGGAGAAATGAAGGTCTTCGAAAAATTTTCAATTTTTAAAGGTCAGCTTAGAACAAAGTTTGCCATACAGTTATATGCTTAAAACACTATGAAAGTGAATCAAAATTAAGTAATGTAATTGTGAAGAAGCATACACTAAAATTAGATATAGAAGCCCATAAAAAGTTCCAAAATTATACTAAAGAAATTTTGTAAAACAATTTAGACATCAAAAATTTAAAATCTAAAAAAATGAACATTATGTAATCCTAATATTTATATTAGTACTTTAATAATTCAATTAACATTTAATTATTGCAAACCTTTTCTTACCAAAAACTGAAATTAAGTTTATTAACATTCACATTTAAACAAATGACCAGCAAATAAAATAGCAAAATATATTCCAATCACAACTCCACAGAAATTGCAATATAAAATTTAAACCTTGAAAAAATCTACACTTTATCAGTATATTAAGAAATTAGTAAATTTCTATAACTAAATCTTTTAGGCCATAATATTTTTTATATACACATACATTATTCAAGAAAAAAAATTACAAGCCACCCCAATTTGAATATGTCTTCATTTAAATTACTGAAAAACAATTTACATTAGTGAAAAATCCTAAATTTTTCACATAATTAAACACAACTACAGTTCAATACTCTATCATTTAACCAAAAACACTTTCTAGGAAGTAAAAGGCCATTAAGAAATCAAATTTATAATTTCACAATTTCAAAAATGCTTGAATTTATTATAATTAATAATATAGCTACCAACAGAGTTCATTTCTGTACATATTACTGATATGTTAAATTTTCCCAAATAAATCCCTATAACATGTTTCTCCTTATAACCATTCATTACAAGAAGCAATTTAGTTATAATATTAAATTTCAGTCACACTAACCAAATAAATGAAATCCAGACACCTAATTATTTATTTAAACAGAATGCTCACCAAACAACCACACATATTACTTAAGGTATCCATCTACGTTGAAAACATCATCTTTTTGCCAAAAATCATCATTTTTTTTATTATTATTTCTCAATTGTAAAATTTCAACTTTTAGGCTTCTAAATCTGTTTTTGTTTTGTCTCTACGGCATTTTAAAGAAAAGTGACAGCTATTTAAACATCAGTGACCGCTGTCAAAACAAAACGGAAGTAGCAACTTCGGAACCGGAAGTTGTGAATTTAAAGCCTTTTAAAGAGCATTTTTTGGACAAAATTTTTCAAATTTTCATGAAGATTAGTTTAAATGTTTTTCTACTATTTTTAATAATTAGCAACTTGGCAATTAGAAAGTTTTGAAGCAAGAAAGCGTGGAGAATTTTAAACATGTATTTTAATTTTTTAATAAAGTTGCTTTTATAAACTTCAAATGCGTTGTTCTCAGAACGGTATTTTTAATAAAATGTTTAAATTTGAAATGTGATTTCTCAAAAAGTTCTTAAAATATTTTGTTGAAAATTATAATAATGCTTTTGATAGTATTTACTAGTAAATGAGCTAGAAGCTTTAAATTTGGATCATTTTTAAGGATGTTACACTCATAGTTAGATATAAAGGTAATGAATATTCGTTAAAAATTCAATGTGTATGATTTCAAAGGACCAAAATTTTTTACCGAATGTAAATTAAGCAAAGATTTTAGGTGATTCACTAGTCCAGTGTATAAGAAATGTGTTACATCAGAAATACTGAAATAATTTAATTTATTAAAAAATTAGACCTTTTGAAAAAACCCGATTTCTTTACTAAATTTTCCTTATTTATTAGAAATTTTATAAAAACCTCTCCAGGAATAAATTTAAGTGCATTTCTCTATAATATAAAAAATAAATCTAAAAATGTAAAAACACGAACTAGTTTCGTTGTTTAAAGAAAAAGTTCTCCGAATGCGGATAGATACCTTAAGTACATTTAGAGAAATTTCTAAGAATTCATGAATTACTTGAAAATGACTGTTGAGAGAGATCAGTGATTACATATAAATAAAATGCCACCCTTGGTTGTATTGATTAAAATTTTCTTGAAATTGTACATTTGGCTGTTTTCAAGTACAGTATTCATGAACATAAATATAAAATTCTAAATGACCAACTATAAATGAAAAGCATGTTTTGCCTGTAACAGTTTTGGTGCTAAAAAAACTCTCAACCTTAGAACATTATCTCCTTACATCTCATAACTAAAACAGTAAACTATTAAACGATGAAAATAACTTTAATGTAAAATAAATCATTTTTTCAAATGAAAATGTATGTATTATTTACATTATTTTCTTGTTTCAATATAAATTTTAAAAATGTTTACTTGCAAATATAACCCTACAAGCAATATTTAACAAAAACAGAATAGCACTCTAAAGCTAACTACTTCATTTTGTAATGTGAAATTAAACTACAGCTTCAGGGTATTAAATCTACAATTTATAAAGCCCAAAATGTTCGACTTGATTTTTAATTTTTTGCAACACACTGGCTATAAGACCAGTAGGCTGACTATGAATGACTAATAAACATCCTTGCAACAGAATCAAGTCCAAACTTTAATCAGGGTTCCCACTGTTTTTCTAGAATAAAAAATTAAGGACTTTTTAAGGACTTTCTAAGGACCAAAGCAACATTTTACAAGGACCTACTTGAAATACAAGGCATAAAGACATAAATCCTATTTCCTGAAGAACATATTTTAATGATTATGAACCAGACAAGACATGTTCATTAAATTCGCTACAATATTTCAGAATTAAGTTTTTAGAAAGGCCTTTAAAAATTAATAATACATATCTATTTGACAAAAACTACTTTTGAAAAATGTACATCTAAAGCATTTTGAGTGATCAAACTAGAAATAAATTGTGAATAAAATACAATATTATAAACAGTTCTTTCTGAGGATTTAAAAATGACTATATATATATACATATGTATATACTAGCTGATTATACCCGATGTTGCCTGGGAAAGAAGAAAGTTTTAAACGCTTCTATTACATTCAATGCAAGGAAAATTAAACTTCCATAAGTAACTGAAATGTCTACAAACCCCTATTCTCTATGATTCGTTTAATTAAAATCTGCATGACTGTCAGCTATTAGGAAAGGGCAGCTGACTTATACTTTAAACTTTTTAAGTATACGAAGGATTATTTATTTGTCATATAAGAAAACTGATAGGAAATCACATGAGACTGTGGATCTCGTCAATGGAGAAATTGATTGTGATCCAATTTAAAAATTAAGGAGTTTTTAAGGACCTTTGATGAAAATTATGTAGTTTTAAGGGCCCTTAAAAATGAAAGCTAAAATTAAGGAGTTCTTAAGAACTGTGGGAACTCTGTTTAATACTTAAGGCAATGTTATACCAATTTAACAATTGTCTAGATCCTAAAAACTTAAAACTACATATGTTATCATCTACTACAGACGACTATCAAAACCCAAGTAATTTAAACTTCATCTTTATTATGCTTAAGAACCGTGGTAGAAGAATGAAATAAATAGCAGAAGGCCAGCATTTCATCATTAAAATGTGTTAGCATTTCAAATTGCTAGTGTCATTTATGCAGCATGATTTTTCTCCCATTTATTTCCAATATTGAAAAAGTAAAAGAGCATAAATTTATCAATCATTTAATTATATTTTCTGAGAAACATACTTAATACAGGATTCCTGTTCTTTTTCAAGAACAAAAATTAAGGACTTTTTAAGGATTTTCTAAGGACCAAAGTAACTTTTTATAAGGACCTACTTGAAAGACACAGCATAACATCATGAACCCTATTTCCTGGGAACATATTTTAACGATTATGAACCAGACAATACATGTTCAATAAATGTTCTACAATATTTCAGAATTAAGATTTTTTAAAATGCCTAAAAATTAATATATGATAAATCTATTTGATAAAAACTAATTTTGAAAAATGTACATCTAAAGTTTGAGTGATCAAACTAAAAATAAATTGCAAATAAAAACAATATTATAAACAGTACTTTCTGAGGGTGTAAAAATGACATATATATATATATATATATATATATATATATATATATATATATATATATATATACTAGCTGACTATACCTGAAGTTGTTTAGGAAAGAATAAAGTTCTAGACTTTTCTATTACATTCAATGCAAGAAAAATTAAACTTCCATAAATAACTGAAATATCTACAAACCCCCATCCTCTATGCTTCATTTAATTAAAATCTGCATGACTTTTAGCTATTAGGAAAGGGAAGCTAAAATTAAAAGATTAATGAACTTAAAATGATAGGAAAATACATTTTAATATTAAAAAAAATCTGCTTTCAACATTTAAGAATCTAGGCAAAAAATACCAACAAAATGTAGTCATTAATGTTATTTAATAAAAAATATATATAAATTATTTTTGTACATTAAATTTGGTAAATTTACAGGAATTTAATAAACTAACCAAGCAACAATACAGTTACTGATGTAACTGTCAATTTTTAACTTCTTATAAATATAAGCAAAATTGTATTGAGATTTTTAATGATGGAAATTCAATGCTTAACTTTTTTTACAACAATAAAAGACAAGCTTCTAATCTTGAGATAATTTGTAAAATTTAGCATCAGTTTCTAAGTATCCTTACAAATTGTAAAATTTTTATTGACACTTACATATAAAGATTAGTAAGAAATGGTAATAGAGCTAGTCATCTAATCAAATACTAAATTTTAAAGTTAACTTTATTGATATACACTCAAGAGCCAAAACATTATGACCACCCCTACATTTTGCAATGAACTCACCTGGATGACGTGGAAGGCACGTCATCCGGTGGAAGTGGTATTTAATTGCTGCTGGAAAGGCTCAAGAATAATTCTTTCACTTGCTTCTGTGTGTGAAGGGAAAGGCTGTGGATCGAAGCGATTTTGATAAAGGGCAGATTGTAATGGCTCAAAGGCTCAGAACAAGTATTTTCGAAACTGCACGACTCGTAGGTTGTTTGTGATCTACAGTTGTTAGTACTTATGTATGCAAAATGGATGAATGACGGTGAAACCAGCAGTAGACGACATGGTGTTGGACGTCCACAAGCTATCAACTAAAAGGTCGTCAGAAACTGTCTCGCATGATGAAGCAAAACGGGAGCTAGACAGTGGCTCAGCTGACCACCCATTACAATGCAGGGCAAAGTAGAATAGTATCGGAGCACACTGTTCAGCGGACACTGTTGGATATGGGGCTACACAGCAAACATCCCACTTGTGTGCCTGACCAAGCATTGCCAAATGCATCTATGCTGGGCCCGGGAACATTGCGACTGGTCCATGGATCAGCGGGAGAGAGTTGCCTGGTCAGATGAATCACGGTTTGTCATTCATCACTCCGATGGCTGTGTCAGGATACACTGTCTTTCAGGTGAACAGTTGCTCCCTCAATGTACAGTAGGTCAAACACAGGCCAGTGGTGGCGGTATTATGCTACATTCTCTTGGGCATCTCTGGGACACGTGGTTGAGGTAGAGCAGACTATGAATGCTACAGGGAATCTGATCATTGCTGACCAGTTGTAACCTTAAATGGCCTCTGTTTTTACAGCTGGAAATGGAATGCTCGAATAGGACAACGCCCCGTATCACAAGGCTGAAATTGTGTTGGAATGGTTCCAGGAACATGATGCTGAATTCCAGTTAATGTCCAGGCTGGATTTCAATCCGATAGAACACATTTGGGATGTCATGGGACGGCAGCTTAGAGTTCAAAGACCACTCATTTGCAATATCTAGGATTTGCTTAAACATCTGGTACAATCTGTCTCCGGCCATCTACCTAGGACTTGTGGCATCCATGCCAAGATGGGTTGAAGCTGTATTACGTGCTAAAGGTGGGCCAACTCGTTATTGATGGGTGGTCATAATGTTTTGGCTCTTGAGTGTATATGCAAAACAATTAGAGTGTTATTTTTACAAGTAAACATTTAAAAAAATTTTTAGGATTTCATTTTTTTCAAAATATGCTTGTTATTATAAAGCACAAAGGAGAGTACATACTTCTTAGTCAAGAATGAAACCCCCACCTATCACACGGATTACATACCTGGAAAACCTTGCAATAGGTAAATATTAGACCTCATAGGATCAGTGGCAAAACACTGTTCAGTTACAGTTCTTGATGTATTTGAATGCTTCATCTGGTAGGGTGTAACGTTTTCAAGATGCTAAGTCATAATAACTAAAATAAAAAACTGTAGTTCTAATGAAGATATTAAAATATGTTAAGTTTAGAATTAAAAGATATGCCAGATAAAACATCACATATTATAAGAGTACCTACTTCAGTTCTTATCTAAAGACTGTACAGCCTACAAACAAAATTTTAGTGTTCTTAAATTCTAATTTCACTTACAATTTTAAATTGCACTCAAGGTTAAAGAAAAAAAAGATTTTTTTTTTAGCATATCAACATTGCTGAAGAAGTGTATTACTACTCATGAGTAATCAAAAGCATATATATATATATATATATATATAAAACAGTAAAAATTGAAGTTGGTTAAGGTTCTAAATTATGAGAGTGGCGTCGTTGTGTTTCCAGTTTTGATGGTCACGTGACAGGGCGAGAGAAGTATTCCATTAGATGACAGAATGTGGGATGTGGCGTAAGGCCTATGTATTTTTTATATGGAAATAAAAGTTATTAACTATGACTGCCTTATGTGATTGTGATTATGACTTTATTAATGTAATCAGCGACGAACTCCTGAATATGTTACACATATATATACACACATGTGTGTGTATGTGGGTATATGTAGAAAAAAATACATATCAGAAGTTGACTCAGACATAAATTAGTTCTGCTATGTGACCTCCACAACATTCCGTATAACAAAAACAGACCTTCACAAAATTCTGTATCATAAAATCAATATTGTGAAAATGACCCTTTAATAACTTAAACAAAATTTTGCTAAAATAATTCCAATTTGTTATTTCTGCAATCGACCAAACATTTCCAAGTAGGTCGCGTACTAATATGTTCACATTATCAGATTCTCCCACTGTTTCTTTCTTTCTAAATTTTAGTGTGTTTAATTTCATCCTACAAGAAAACATCTAATTAAAGGTAAGAAGAATGTTTAGTGTTGTTTTCTATAGAGAATGTGCAAATGTCGCCAGGTGCAGCAAAAATTACAGTTCAACTTCCTTGTTGGCAAAACATTTGAATTTCCTAAGGATTGTGCTTGTTATTGGAGTTTGAATTTTGTGTATTATTTGAAAATGATAACAAGCTGTTGTATGTATGGATGTACTAAACGTTCCAAAAAAAGTAATAATATTTGATTTTATTGCTTTCCTAAATATCCTACATTGTGAATGCTTTGGATAAAAGCTTTGAAAAGGCAAGACTGGACTTCAAGTTCTTCGAAAAATTGCGGCAAACATTTTCAGATTGGTTATAAAATGTTAACCTTACTGTAATATAATAGATTATATAAAATTATTACGTTCTAAAAATTTTTTTATTACTAATTTTTTTTCATTTTTCTAACGTATTTTCTATGCTTTCGTGAGAAGTACTGTACCTATAAATGTAATTAATTTTTGTCCTTAAAATTATCAGGTTTTGCACATTTTTATTAGATTCTTATTTAAGTAACAGTTTATTGTACCTGTTAACATAATCAAAGTAGTTCTACTTTGATACTTAATAATACTGTGTAAAGTGTTTAATTTTTTTTTTAATCTATAATTTTGTAAGTGGTAAAAAAAAATCTATTTTTAATTACTTGGCCAGTTTCTGATGCTTCCTTCCCCTTCCCTTAAATGAAATTCAGTTTTATTGTATACGTGATCCATATCAAAGATCATAAGATACAATGAAAACAAGCAAATATTTTGCCAACGAAAAGTAAAGTTGTAGTCAGCCCTCGTATAAGTTTACACACATGCACTTTCTCTCTACATATATATTTGTTTTCATTACCTATATTTGGGGGTTTCAAACAGAAATGTGATAAAGAGATATTATCACATGACATAATTTTTTTTTTCACATAAAGACCATTAACTTTTTTTTTTCATGAATTTGGGACCCAAAATAAAAATTCTGGATTGATCCCGATGTATCTGTAACAGGGTTGGCAAAAACCCAGGTTTTTTTTCAGAAAAAACCCAACCCAGTGGGTGTTTTCAGGGTTTTGGGGCTTTTTTCAGGTTTTATCAGGGTTTTTACTATACTTTAATGGGTTTTAGATGCTTTTTTGAGGATTTGAAAACTATTCAGGTTTTTTGTTATGTAAGAGGACAGGATATATAATTGTATGATTTAAATAAATTTAAAATGTTAGTAATTTTGAAAATTTAAAAATCAATTTTAAATTATGCAGAAGAAATTTTTGTCTAAATTAAAGGAAATTTTGAAATCTTAAAATAAATTTTTTTCATATTATAAAATTTTTCTAACATCAAAAAACTAGTTTTGAATGCCAATTATTTTATACTAAAAGTTGGCTTTGAAATAGTTGCATTTGAAGTTTTTTCTTTTCAATAAAATGTATTAAATTATTGCTCTATATTTATTAGCAGTATTGTGTTATTAAAGCATTCAGAAGAAATTTTTTTAGTTAAATTGTAAGTTATATATGATAAGTAGCAGAATTAATTATACATATTATCCCCATGTTTATTTATTTGCAGTTGCTATACATATTTTTTTCCCAATTTTTCGATTAATTTTATCACATGTAATACTTCAATATTCTTATCATTATTAAATTTTTTCATCTTATTATTAAATCATCTTATTATCAATCTTATTATTATTTCATCTTATTATTTTCATCATACATTATTATTAACTTTGTTTAATTTAAATTTTATTGTATTTGTTATACAGATAACTATTTTTCACTGAAAAGTTTTTAAGTTTTAATTTTTTCTAGCAGTTTAGACCCCCTCAAATTAAACAAAATCTAGGATCATTGTCAAAGATGCAATATGCAATATATATTATAGATTTAATTCAATATATTTATTATTAGTTAAATATGTGGAATTTTAAATAAAGATTCTGACAACCCAATTTTGAAAAAACCCACTTAGGTTTTTTCAAGTTGGTTTTTTTTTTTAAACCCGCACGGGTTTTTTCGGGTTGGGCAAATGAAGCCAACCCTGATGTGTACATATATATAAATACCACTGGTCTGTCCAGGTTTTTCAGACAAGGTCCTGTTTTCATGAAATTATAAAAAGTCTACTCATCATTTTATGAAATTAAAATTATCATTACGCCTGGCTTAATCGGCAAGGTCCTGTTTTATAAATTTGTGAAAACACAATCCTGTTTTCATGAAAATATATATTTACGAATATGAAATCAGTTCTAAATTTAAAGTTCCGTTTTAGAGGAAATTTATTTAAAAACCTATATGTAAATTTATTTATAGATATACAGACTTATTACATTTATTCAAAGAGTTAAGTTTTAAAATAAATTAGCTTTATGAAAGATTAATTTGTAATGTACTATAGACTTGTAAATAATTAGTTTTCACAGAAAAAAAATCTTGAATTATCCATTTCAAAAATATAACAATTGTGAAGGGTCCATTTTTAAGATAAGATATTTTGTGAAGAGTCAATTTTTATGATAAAATATTTTGCAAAGGGTCTACTAACAAACAGAATATTAAGTATAGGTATAGCATGTACTGTAAAATGTTATATATATGATCTGATATACATCGTGCTTACTATATTACATGCCTCAACAATATAAATACATAACTTTTTCTGCATAACAAAAAAATTACTCTGTACATAGAAGCATTAAAAATAAAGCAAAAGACATCAAAGCCTGTTATTTCAATACCTTTATACAAAAAGTGAAAACTATACAGAATTTAATCTTTTATACTAAGTAGAATTACTTCTATTCAGCGATAAATAACTTTTTTCTTAATTCAATACTCTATAGCAAAGTTACTTTTGTTCTACTCTCTTTTAAGTTTTTATTACAAATAAAAAAAAATTCTTAATTACCATAAGTTTCTTTTACTATAAAAGAATGAAGGCATTTTTACCAGCAGCTATAAATGATAAAATCTCGTCTTTTTATTTAATTCAACAATTGTACCTTCTAAACCTTTTTGCTTATCAAATATAAGTTATAAATGTTAATAATCAAAATTTTTAAGGAATATTTTGTCTATCTTATTTCTTGTATGCAGGCTTGCAACTGCTGAGGTACTTTCAAAAAGGTGAGAAAAGTGACAAATAATACAAAATAAGTGACTAAAAAGTGACTAAACATTGAATAAAAAATGCAATTTTTTTTCTCTTCTTGATTACAGATACTAAAATTAAGATCTTTCTATTTATTTTAACTCTAAATCAAATGATTCATGCAAGACATGATTTTAGCGTCAAATACAAAAAAAAAAAAAGGTTTTTGTGTCAAACAAAAAATTTTAACACAACTCAACATTGCTTTTTATTCAAGAGAATCTATAAATTACATTTGAAAACATACAATACATTTATTTTATAAACACAATTTTTTTGTATAAAGATGTTTTGAAATATGTACATAGCTAGATTAGAGTATCTAGACAAAAATTGTGAAGAAAAAGAAAAAGAGAAATGTGTGCTTTGACGTAAATTACTTTAATGTATTAAACGTACATTTCAGAACAAATGTAGATTTCAGGAAACTCTTTAGGACTTTTTAAAATCACTCAATTCTGGAAACCATATGACTAATTACATTTTAATAAGAAAAATAAGATTAGAGCATCTCATTTTTGGTCTTCTATTAAAACATTTTGTTATTAATTCAGATTTTCTTTTTTCAACAACAGACTTTTGCTGTGATACACCATGGAAAAAGCGACTAAAAGTGACTGTTTACTTAAAAAAGTGATCAATTGTAAAAAAAAAAGTGACGGAATTGCAAGCCTGTGTATATCACTAATAAATATCTGAATACTATGCTGCCAACAGTATATTTTCATTATTTATCTTATATGTAATAAATAAAATCCATACCTATGGACAAAATTATAATTTTTTTATGTATGTTTATATACTCTATTTTAATATCCATGGAGAATTTCTTTTTGCATAAAAACGTTAATTAATCATTCAGTTCAATACTTAAAACATCTAATTCAATCCTTATAAAAATACATTTTGTAAAGTTTATAAAATAAAGTGATAATAAATATGAAAATAGTATAAAAATGAAATTTCATTGGACAAAATTTATTTCTGCCCAAAACTTTTATCATAATTTTTGATTTGAATGTTAGGTATATATACAGTAACAGACAGTAATGTTTTAATTTTGAAGCAATAAAGGCAGAATTTATATCTCTATAGGAAAAAGTAACATTTGAAATAAAATATTTATACATATACACTCAACTCTTTTTTTACACACATTTGAAATAACACAGTTCATCAATATACTTTTTATACACAAATTTATGTTTTAGCACTGATCAAAAACAAAATTTTTTAATTCTAATTTTGGCAATGCAATCCAGACACAGTTCGGTTATATCCACACATGTGTGAGTGACTTAGTCTAATCACGGTTTGTTTACTTTCTATTCTAGAGTAATGAGGAATACCTGAATTTTATAAACACTTTCTTCCAGGGTTGGCATGATTTAAATCAGTTGATTTTTTTGAAAAAATCATTGATTTAAATCATTTTTTTTTTCACTTCTTTTAAAACCTACATTCAGGGTATCTGCCAAAATAAAATTTTTCAAATCCATGACTTTCCCTGATTTAGCAGATCATTTTCCATGACTTTAAAAAGCTTTCATTAAAGTATATATGAATAAAACTTCTGATGTACATACAAATAAAATATATGCTTTTAAGAAATGATAGGAATTTTATCATAAAAAAAACTATAAACTTACTTTATAAGTATTAATAAACTCACATACATAAAAATAAATTGTTGTATTTATATACCTAAATTTAATCATATAGCAATTTTTCAATCAAAATGTTTCCAATTTGAATTCAGGGTACTTTGGTATTATCTAGGTGACCATGAATAATAGCCAAATATAACCCTATAATGTTTATATACAATATCCCTGGAGATAAGATTTTGCACAAAATATAAATTTAACTAATTTTTATTAAAAAATAATTATTATTATATTAATAAAATTTTAATCTACAATTTAAGAAAAAACCAGAATAATATACATTTACCCACCCATTAAGCTTTTTTGCTTTGAGTTCCTTGGTGAACAAATTTTACTTGGCAATAGGGTCAATAGGATAATACATAAATACCAAACTCAGTAACTTCAGTCAAATGATAAGTAAAAATAGAATTAAACAATTCAATGCATTTTTTTAATCGGTAGTTTAGCGGATCCATGACAAAATTAATCCATTGTCTAAATCCATGACTTTCCAGGTGAGCGGAAACCATGATTGAAACAGTAATCTAAATCTAAAGTTATACTACCTAGAGATACAAAAAAAGGATAAAATGAAGATTGATTTTGCAAGTTTTTATGTGCAATGTTGTTTTTAATGTAATTATTAGTTTATTTCCCCCTACAAACTGTAGGTTTAAACGTTTTTAGTACTTATATAATATATATATCTTATGTATATATACACACATTACAATTAAAGACAACATTACTATATTAAACTGATAAATAAAGAAAACATTTTTTATCCCATGCCTCCATATAAGTTTATTTACAAAAATAGAATATTGTAGTTTCATTGCTAACATCAATGAAAATTATTTTTAAATTGTTTAAATTGTCAAATTAATGCTAATGAAATACCTAATTAATATTCTGATTTAAGTCTCAATTGTATTATGTATAAAATTATTTATTATTTTCTTATTTATTAATTAATTATTTTGTACATTTTTAAAATCCAGCCAATTTTTCTAGATTTTGCAGGTTTTTACCAAGTTTTTGCCACTGTCCTGGCAAAAATACCATTTTGCCAGCAAAATGACCAACTGTACTACGGATGATAGAATTTTTTATTCACTTTGGAATAAACATGCACGCTTAAAAACCAAGCAGCTATCAATAGTAGTTTTATTCCAAATTACAATTTGAATTTTTATATGCTGTATTTATTTATAGGCTCAATTTTCACTATACATCGACTTTTTTATAGTAAAAATGAATTGTTTTTGTTGTATTTTTTTTTTGGGGGGGGGAATCCAGGGTTGGCTTCATTTGCCCGAAAAAACCCGGGCGGGTTTTTTCAAAAAAACCCAAGCAGGTTTTTTCAAAATTGGGTTCTCAAAATCTTTATTTAAAATTCCACATATTTAATTAATAATAAATATATTGAATTAAATCTGTAATATATATTACATATTTCATCTTTGACGATGATCCTAAATTTTGTTTAATTTGAGGGGTCTAAACTGCTAGAAAAAACAAAAACTTAAAAACTTTTCAGGGAAAAATAGTTATCTGTAAAACAAATACAATAAAATCTAAATTAAACAAAGTTAATAAGAATGTATGATGAAAAAAAAATATTGAAGTGTTACATATGATAAAATTAATTGAAAAATGGACAAGAAAAATTGGGAAAAAAATATGTATAACTGCAAATAAACATGGGGATAATATATATAATTAATTCTGCTACTTATCATATATAACTTAGAATTTAACTAAAAAAATAATCTTCTAAATGCTTTAATAACACAATGCTGCTAATAAATATTGAGCAATAATTTAATACATTTTATCGACAAGAAAAAACTTCAAATGCAACTATTTCAAAGCCAACTTTTAGTATAAAATAATTGCCATTCAAAACTAGTTTTTTGATGTTAGAAAAATTTTATAATATGAAAAAAATTTATTTTAAGATTTCAAAATTTCCTTTAATTTAGACAAAAATTTCTTCTGCATAATTTAAAATTGATTTTTCAATTTTAAAAAGTTATTAACATTTTAAATTTATTTTAATCATACAATTAATTACATATCCTGTCCTCTTACATAACAAAAACCTGATAGTTATCAAACACCCAAAAAAGCATCTAAAACCCATTAAAGTATAGTAAAAACCCTGATAAAACTCGAAAAATGCTCAAAAACCCTGAAAAAAAAAAAAAACACTGGGTTGGGTTTTTTTCTGAAAATACCCGGGGTTTTGGCAACCCTGGGGAGGTCTAAGGAATGTATTTATCACATGTAAAAAAAGAATTAGGTGTATATATATATATGCATTCAAGCACAAATGGCAAAAACTGCTTAAAAATAAACAAGTATTACCAAAATAACTCTTTATGTTTGCTCGGAAAGATCTGACAGATTTAGAAAAACAACAGAAAATCTTGTCCTGTCCTAAATCAATGTAAATGTTCTAAAAACTACTTATAATGACAAACATTTATGATACTTCCTACATAAATGTGAAAAAGTCATCATAGCTAAGTATCCAAAAAGAAATTTGAATATATAAAGAAATCCTATATTATTTGTTTACATTGCCATATGATAAGTTCACATTCAAAACAATAGACATCGAACATTTATTCGCAATAATAATCGATAAGCGTTATTCTAAATATAAACGTACGTTTCTACGCTCATCTTTTAGAATATTTGTTGTGGTTTCTCAATGCATACTATTACTAAGTTATCCAACTTAATAATAGAATGCATTAAATTACATATTACATATACCTAATCATCACCTGACTTTATATAAATACACAAGAATATAAAGAATGAGAGGTGGACATGAGCGATAATATGGACTGAATAATTTAATCACTGCACAAAAGGGAAGTACTGTTTTAAAAAAAAAAAGAAAAGATTTTAATTAAGCAAGCTGAGAAATAACGGGGAGGAGGTAATAAAGGGCATTTTTAATCAATTACAGTCTCAAGCAAAACATACTTTGCATTTATACCACTCATAAATTACATAACAAACAAAAAAAAACATTAGAAAGAAGTTAGCAAAATAAGTCTTAAATTTGTTTTGTGAATCTTCAAGGATAATATCGATCATTTTTTATAAACAGATTAAATGATTATTCAACGAAAACACGAAATCCCAAATGTATTTAATAAAAACAAAGGCACACAAATATATTTACAAAAAAAAAGAGAAGATTACACAAAACAATGGAGAAAACTAATTAGCATATGATAAATCGCAACATCTTGACTTCACCGTTATAGAGGATAAATCCGGGAAACAGGCTTAAATAAGCAAATTAAAACAATTAAATCAATGCAAAAAATGCATCTAATAGTGAATCATTTTTCCCGATAGCACAGCATGTGCAACAAGATTTAAAGCCCAGCCAACGCATTTTAAGGAAATTTGCGTTCTAAGCCTTGTAAGATTCCGCATAAAATACGACAGATTTTTCACGACATCCGTGCAATAATTTGTGTTTTGTGTAAACAAAATTCTAGAAGGTATAACTTGATGTAATGAGTCACAATAACAAACCTGGAAAAGCTGCGGGAAAGACAAAGGTTGGGGTACAGACCACTTGCTCTGGAGTTGAAGCCATTTTTCCCCCCCAATTCTCATGACAGATGCCAACAGTAGTTAAGTTCGTCGTAATATTACTTCACGATGATGCAATTTATATAAAATAGAAGAGAACTGAAGAGAAGAATTTAAAATAATAACTTATAATATTAAAAAAACATATGGAACTTCTACTTAAAAAGAGTTTAAATACATATAAAAGGGAATAATTGTTATTTCAATATTACTGATCTTTTTCATACGAAAAACAAGTAGTAACACAGAAGTAAACTTTCAGGCATCTAGAATAAATAAATAAATAAATAAATAAATATATATATATATATATATATATATATATATATATATATATATATATATATATATATATATACGTAATATTAAAATCCCTTATTTACGTATTTTAATATTAATAAATAACTTTTGTCCATAAAGTGAGTTCGGGGTTTGCGCGGTAATTCTGATTTTTCCCTCCAGACACGCTATAGACTTAGTTCAGCCTCTGTCTGGACTACTTTAGCCAATAGTTAGCGAGTTCTCTTTAAACATGGGTATTTTATATCACGTGATCAATTGTGCTTAGGGATTATTCGTAGTCTTTTACCTTAGGAATCCCTACTTGAAAAGTGTATGTGCAGGATCACTTTGTCTGTGCACGAAGTTGTAAAGCTGTTTGCCTGTTGTACGGATTTCATGTTTATTACCAGAAATAAACTGTGTTGTGATTTTGAATGAGTCTCACCCATATTACAAAGCCGTCGGCTCACGCAAGACTTTCCGCATCAAGCACAACACACCGTGCGTACTCCTCTTAGACCGAGATATTCTCTTAACGACTCCTCTTTGCATGGGACTCCGTCTGCCTTATATAGGCTCACAGAAACTGCCAGAACACTCCAGAAGCCGGAACCGGAAGTGGCCACGTGACGCTACACTTGGCGACATTTGGCGACACTTGGCGACGAACTTGGCGATGAACTTGGCGACAAAAATAGGTTGTCAAATCCATCGCCAACGAGCCTATATCTCGCCAATTTGGCGAGATACCCATAGAGTCCCATGCTAAACTCAAGCAATTTTCGCAAATTCGTAACAATATATATATATATATGTGTATGTATATATATATATATATATATATATATATATATATATATATATATATATATATATATATATATATATATATATATATATATATATATATATATATATATGTGTGTGTGTGTGTGTGTGTGTGTGTGTGTGTGTATGTGTGTGTGTAAGGAAAATTCTCAGGGATTTTCAAAACTTAAATCAAGGACTAAAATTTCCCGCTTCATTTTCCATTCCCCTTTTTAACCAAAACCTAAATTGACCACTGGGGCTACAATTTACGACCTCGGAGAAGCGAACAGAATAAAAAGCGATGCTGATAAAAGAGCTACTCTGCTGACGTGTATTGGAAAGAAAGTATTTTCCACCTTGCGAAACCTCGTAGAACCTAAAAGTTTGAAAGAGACTTCTTAATGGGGAAATAATTAAAGTGCTGACTAACCACTTCGCAACGCAAACATCAGTAATTATACAAAGATTCAAATTTTATAATTTGAAACAAAATACAGAAGATATTGCGGCATTCATCGTGAGAATTAAAGAACAAGCAAGTAAATGTTCTTTTGGACAATTTTTAGATGATGCAATTCGCGATAAGTTAGTTTGTGGTTTAGCAGATCAGCAGATTCAAAATAGATTGTTAAGTGAGGGTAAACTCGACTTCGGCAAAGCATGCGAAATTGCGCTTGCAATGGAAACGGCTAGTAAAGAAGCCAAATCTTTTTCGATGAAAGAAAATAATGTTCTTAAAATTTCAAATTCTTGTAAAACAACTATGCGAAAAACTCCCGAACAAAACAAAAATTTTCAAAGCAAGGAAAATAATCGTAAAATAGCAGGCAAGTTCAGAATAAATTACAATACAAGAAATTGTAAACATTGCGGAAAAAAGCATAACAAGGAATGCATTTTTAAAAATGCAACGTGTTATAAATGTAAACGTAAAGGACATATTGCTAGTAATTGCCGAACTTCTGTAACAAATTTGGTTGAGGCGTTCGATGAAATGTATATAAATACAGTGTCGATAGGTGCAGCTGTTGAACACGAAATTCCCAAGCCTTACCTCATTAATTTGGAAATAGGAAACTTACCAGTTGAGATGCAAATAGATTCTGGTAGTGCACATTCCATAATGTCTAAAAATAAATTTGAAAGTCTAAAATTGGGTGTACTGAAACGATTGGAAGTTCCAACATTGTGTTCTTATCTGGGTGAACAATTAAAAATTTCTGGAAGATTTAATGTTCCCGTTCAGTATCAAAAAAATATTTTTTGGCTGCCGTTAGTTGTGATTGAAACCCCCAATAGGCCAACATTATTAGGTCGTTACTGGATTCAACAACTTGGCATTGTTATAAGTGACGTAAAAAAAGACGCAGTTGCAAATGTTGAGAGCAAAATTGAATGTCAAAAAGATAATTTATTACAAGAAAATATTTTGCAATATTACCAATACAAGTTTCCTAACTGTTTTAATCTAAAAGATTCCAGAGGAATATTGGGTGAACCGGTGAACATAGTTATGAGAAAGGATGCTGTACCAGTTTTTTGTAAATCTAGGCCAGTTCCATATGCGATAAGACAGCTTGTTAACGAGGAATTTGATTCTTTAGTTGAAAAAGGTATATTGATACCGATGAGTCATTCAAGATGGGCAACTCCCATTGTTCCAGTGGCCAAAGTTAACAGAGAAGGAAAAAGATCTGTTCGACTTTATGGGAATTTTTCTATAACCGTAAATAAACATTGTGAAACTCAATTCTACCCACTCCCTTCTCAGGAAGATATTTTAACTAACATGGGATCTGGAAAATATTTTTCAAAGATTGACTTATCGATGGCTTTCCATCAACTACCTATAGCTCAGAATCTCAAGAATTGCTAACGCTAAACACACCCAAGGGTTTAATGCGTTACACCAAACTGCCATTTGGTATTAAATCTGCATCTGTTTTGTTTCAACAGAAAATGGACAGTATTTTAAAGGATTTATCATTCACTGATTGTTACATTGACGACTTATTCGTACATGCAGATAGTGAAATTAAATGTAAGAAAAGAACGGAAATGGTACTGCAAAAATTAAATTCTTATAATGTTAAAGTAAATATCCAAAAATGTGAATTCTTCAAAACAAAAATTAAAGTTTTAGGTCATGTCAAAGATCTTGAGGGTATTCATCCGCTTAGGGACAAATGTGATGATATCTTAAACACACCAATACCTACCAATGTTACTGAATTAAAAAGCTATTTAGTGTTGTTAAGTTATTACCAACATATCATACCAAATTTGTCTTCAAAGTTGAAACCTCTCTATCAGTTACTTGAGAAAAACAGAAAATGGGATTTCAATAAGAAATGCATTGATGTGTTTGAAACAAGTAAGACTTTACTGGAAAAACATAATGTTTTAGTGCATTATGATATGACAAAACCTATTGTTTTACAATGTGATTCATCTGATTATGGTCTTGGAGCAGTTTTGTAACGGTATATTTAATTTAGAACTAATCCTTAACTGTAAATATTATTTTTGTAAATTATTATTTTGTGTTTCTAAAACTTTTCCTTTTGTATTTTGGCAACAGTAGCCAGTGTTGTTAGGAGTTTGAAAAGTAAACTAGAGTGTGGTTAGTGAGAGTGAAAATAAAACATGTAAGAAAGATATGAGCGTATTCCATTTATTTTCTAAAAGTATTTTTAACCGAGTTATCCTCTCCTAAAAAAGCTGAAAAACAACAGTTTTATGCCATGAATTATCCCCTGGTTTTTTAAGACCAATATTTTTTGCATCCAAGACTCTTAACAAAGCAGAAAGAAATTATGCTCAAGTTCATAAGGAGGCATTAGCTATTATATTTGGCATTAAACGTTTTAACAAATATTTACAGGGTCAAAAGTTTGTTATTGAAACAGATTCAAAGCCTTTGTTGACTCTGTTGGGCCATGATAAACCTGTTCCAGAAATGACAAATTTAAGAATGCAAAGATGGGCATTGATATTATCAAGCTATAATTATGTTACGTAATATAAGAAGGGCTCAAACCTTTCGTTAGTTGATGCTCTTTCTCGTCTCCCTTGTAAAGATGAGGAACCAGTTGATAAACATGCTCATGAATTTGTATGTTGCTTTGCAGAGTTTGAAGATCTGAACAATGCAGATATTGAAAAGGCTAGTGCACTTGATTCTGAAATCAGCAAAGTAATTAATTTTACAAAGTTTGGTTGGCCACAAATTATTCCCGATTCCCTTCAAGAATACTACAAAGTCAGGGATGAATTGAGTGTTGAAAATAATTGCCTACTAAGAGCAAATAGATTAGTGATTCCAACATGTCTAAGAGAAAGGGTGCTTCAACTTTTGAATACTGAACATCCTGGAATAGTCAGAATGAAGCATCTCGCTCGAGGCTACTTCTGGTTTCCGAAAATGGACAAAAATATTGAATCTTTTGTAAACAAATGTGTTCCATGCCAATTAACAAGGCCAAGTGCACCAAAAGTTCCAGTAAGTAATTGGCCTCTGACTGGCAAACCATTTGAAAGAGTTCACATTGATTATGCTGAATATGAAAATCGTAATCTCTTGGTGGTTAAAGATTCGTATTCAAAATGGATTGAAGTAGCGCTTGTTACTAATACAGATTCCAAGTCTACAATTAATAAGTTGAGATCGATTTTTGCTACCTTTGGTTTACCAAGTGAAGTAGTATCTGACAATGCTGCACAATTTAAATCTGATAAATTTTTAAAATTTTTTAGGTCAAATGGTATTTTTATTCGAAATTCACCTCCGTATCATCCTAATTCAAATAGAGCAGCAGAAAAATCTGTTAATATCATTAAAAATATGTTAAAAAAACACAAGTTTTCTAATAGGGCTTATGATAGTTTTCAAAATAGGTTAGACTGTATATTATTTGCTTACAGAAATACACCGTCGTCAGTAACATTGAAAACTCCAGCTGAGCTTATCTTCAAGTATACACCACAGACCAAGATTACAAAGTTCAGAAGTGATCATATTATGAAAGAAAAGAACTACCAGGAATATCAAAGGTTTCGCTCAACTGCCAGTGCAAGAAATTTCGAAGTGAGTGAAAATGTTCTCGTTAAATCAAACAGAAACAAGGAAATTAAATGGTTCCCTGGTACAATCATAAAGAAAATTAGTGAAAGTACCTATCTAGCAAAAGTTAATGGTCAAATTCGTTTTGTGCATGCAGATCATCTGAGAAAGTGTACATTTGACAGGATTGAGCCACCTATACACTACAATGTGCTACCTGATTGCGTAAGTAAATCTTCAGTAACTGATAGTACAGGAATCACAAGGTCTAGTTCTGATTTGATGAAAGATGAAGCTATATCGCAAAAATCAACAGAAATAGTGGGAAAAGAACTTTTACCCGGGGTTGAGGAAACTCTAAAAAAGATTACGGACTCTTCTAAGAACTCTAATTCACAATTATCTGCTATGTTTTGTTATTTTTAAAATACTTTATTCAGAGCATATTAAGTACGTACGTTACATGCTGGAAAAATGAATCGAATACAACAGAGTGGAGTTGAGATGTATAGAAGGAAGTACACAACAATTCTCCGCGGCTTATTAAAAAGGTTAAATATTTACATATATACATAACTAGTGAGCAAATTGAAACTTAATTTTAAAGTCTAAATGCGTTAAAGAGAAATATTTAAAGATTTAGTTTGATGACTGGTTTACGTTGACGGGTTGATCTTCTATTAAGCTGGATTGGATGGCCACTTTCCCTCGAAGATTCTTCAGAAACAGCAGGTGATTGAGAATCCGGAATACTCTGTAATATAGGATCTCCTTGGGGGTTTGTGTCGCTCTGGAAAATGGAATCTTTTGACGGCTGAGCAGGATCTTCATTGCAGCGTTAAAGAGTGAGACCACTGGAAGGGCTGGAGGATACTGCTGAAAAACAGGATGCTGGAAGTGAGAAGTGAACTCTCCTGGATCTAGAAAAATCTGCAGATGGGGTTATAGATTTTTCAACTTGACATGGTCTAAGTTGATTAAAATGCCGTTTGATAACGTATCCATCGTCTAATTCTACAAGATAATGAAGTCTTCCAAGCTTCTCAACAATAATACCGTATTTCCATTTTGCGGATGATGTATAGTTACGAGATTGAACTCTTTCTCCAAGTTTGTAACTTTTTTTTAAATGTGGCTGCGACGCATTATTTTTCAGTCTTAATGTAGGTTTAAGCAAGTCAAATTCGGATCTTAAATTTCTTCCGAAGAGCATTTCTGATGGAGTTAGTAAGTTGTTAAGTGGAGTTATTCTGTATCGAAAAAGAAGTTTACACAACTTACTGTGAAGCGAGCCCGGATAAAATTTCATGCACTGTAATTTTGTTTTCAATATTTGAACATATCTCTCTGCTTGTCCGTTAGTTGCTGGATAGCCTGGGGCATGAGTCATTGTTGAATACCGTGATTCTTACAATAATCTTGGAATTCTTTGGATTTGAAAATTGATGCACTGTCAGATACTAGGATTTCTGGTATTCCATGGCGACTGAAAATTTCTTCAAGAAAGAAAATAGTGCTTGAACTGGTAGGAGCCTGTTTCATTGCAAATATTTCTGGCCATTTTGAAAGTGCATCTACAACAATTAAAAAATAATGTTCCATGAAAGGACCAGCATAGTCGATATGCAGTCTTTGCCAATTATTTTCTGGTAGTTCCCAAACGTGAAGAGGTGCTTTTGCTGGATTCTTCTTGATATTACAACATTCACGACAACTCTTGACTAAATTTTCAATATCGGAATCGATGTTTTTCCAATAGCAGTAGTTTCTCGCAAGAGCCTTCATCTTGACAATGCCTATGTGTGTTGAATGAAGTTGCTTGAGAATGTCCGATTGAAGCGATTTAGGGATAATGACGCGATTTCCTCTAAACAAGATACCTTCTTGGAGTGTGATGGTAGGGTCGAAGACGTGTCCGATGAGGATGTCAAGTTTGATCTTTTTCAGCTCTGGGTCAAGTTCCGTTTCTTTTTGAATTTTCTGTGCTGTTATAGTTTCTGTTGAAATGAAATTGATGACGAATTGTTGGTATGCCTAGGATTCGTCAATACAATGAACTTGATTAGCAGGCAAGGGTAGAGGATTTCTAGAAAGATAATCAGCATTTATATGTTTTTCCGATTTTCTGTGTACAATTGTATAATCAAAACTAGAAAGAAATTGAGCATATCGAAGCATTCTTGATGCAGACATTACTGGAAGGATTTTTCTGGATGAAATATGGTACAAATGGCTTTGTTGTCCACAATAAAAGTAAATTTTCTTCCCAAAATATAGTTATAGAAATTTTTGCAAGCCCAGACTACAGCTGTGGTTTCCCGATCGAGTTGGCTGTAGTTTTTCTCTGCGGCGGTCGTACTTCGAGATGCAAATGCGATAGGCCGCTCAGTTCCATCTGGCATGGTGTGTGAAAGAACCCCTGAAAGTCTGAAAGGGCTGGCATCAGTAGCTAAAATTAATGGAAAATCTGGATAGTAGGGCACAAGAATTTGGTCGCTGGTAATGATTGATTTTGCTTTTAAGAAAGCAGCTTCACATTGTGCAGTCCATCTAAAACGAATGTTTTTACGTAGATGGTTATTTAGTGGATGAAGAAGGGTAGAAGCATCTGGAATAAATTTGGAATAATACAGTACAAGGCCAATGAATTTTCGAACATCATCAACATTTTTAGGTTGAGGGGATTCAGAAATAGCTTTGATCTTATCTGGTGATTTGTGAAGTCCAGCAGCGCTGATAATGTGTCCTAAGTATTGAACCTTTTTTTCAAAAAACTTGCATTTATTAAAATTGAGATGTAGATTGAATTCTTTTAACTTTTGAAGTACTTTAAT
>CM063500.1:125391512-125411512 GCA_032207245.1 Pardosa pseudoannulata | reverse complement strand
ATGTGCCTATATATACATATATATATACATATATATAAATATAAATATATATATATATATATATATATATATATGTTTATATACATACAAATACACAAAACCATGTGCCTATAAATCAGTGGCGTGCAGTAGGTTTTCATACAGGGTGTGCAGAGAACATGGATTTTCCAATAAATCTTTAATTATTGAGACATCTGAATTCTCCATTTTGAAACGGGTTAATTATTATGAATATAAATTTAAAGATTACAATAAATAAAATATTTACCTATGAGTAGTCGAGTTATAACTATAAAAACAGCTAAACTTATGAGAATTCTACTAGCACTGAAGCAAAAATCATGTCTTTTGTTGTATGGTGTCATATCGGCGTCGAAAAAGCAACGTTTCGGGCTTCCACGAAAAACTTAAATGTTCAGCAAACGTAGCACCACATGGCACCCGCCGCTGCAGTGCCTCATCCGGATGCTCATTGGTGCCGACAAACCGAAAGTCTATTCCACGTGCAGAGGATTTCGCTGCAAGCTGGCACAATAGAGCGAACTGTTTCTTGTTCGGTCAGTGGATTAAATTATATTTATTAATTGTTTTTAACATTTGAAAATCTTATATTCTGCGAAAAATATCTTGACAATTTTTAAAAACAAAACAAGGGAAATGGTGTTACAGATATAACTTATATACTGTCTGTAAGACACAATGAATAGTAAAATTTGGACTGTTCTGTTAAAATTCATTTCTTTAAAACAAAACATTGTTTTTCAGCTAATCATTTCAATAAATATAATACATCACCGTAATTATTTTACCACACTAAAACATTTCACTTTATATTGATGAAATACTTCTTTTATATTTTCATGAAAACAAAATCTTACAATATATAAATTTAAACATTAACCGTCTGCAAAATCGTATGGCCAGTTAATCAGTTAAAAAACCAAAATCGCTTCAGCACGGAAGTCCCCGCTTTAATACAAAGCTTAATAAACCGTACCTTCGGACGATTCTGAATGCCAAGTGCAGGAAAAATAGCTGCACTTGCCTCAGAGCTATAGTATGTTGTTCCTCTTCAGTAGACCATACATACAAAGTGTGATTTTCAATTTAGTGCACAGTGCATACACATCAGAATATCCTATGTTCGTTTGCGCTCTACGTCGTGCAGCACCTAGTACCGCGGGCACTGCAGTAATACAAGCAAGCAAATCAACATAATATTTGAATATATTATAAATAAAGTTTATTATATACCATATAAAGATAGGTAGATATAGGGGCAGAAAATTATTGTCCCTCATAATTTTGCCAGGGTGTGCAGTGCACACCCTGCACGTATGGACTGCACGCCACTGCTATAAACATACACACACATACATACAAAATTGTATATAAATCTTTAAAAAAGTACCAAACTTTTGGCTGGTAAAATACATTTGTACCTTCAAACCATTTCTCTTGGTATATATACATAATAGTGGTATGACTATTCTTAGATATACTTCTAAATGTAATAAAATTAATTTATTATAAATAATTATTATACAGAAATACAAATGCTTATCATTAAAAAAATCCTACAAAATTGGGGATAAACTGTCAAACATGTATAGGGAAAAACAAAAGGCTAAATAAATATAACTATAATCCAATTCCTATAATTTTAGATTTTAATAAAAGTAGACACAATAAGCAGCTCTTTTTCAGTAATGTTATCAATACTGCTTTATGAAATTAACTATTAATAAAAAAAATGAAATAGCAAAGAAAGATTTAAATAATATATTCCGACTGTCAAAAACTTAGAAAAGCACAGCATCTGCTTTTAATTTATGCTTTCTGATAAGTTTAAATTTTGTGATCATAAAAAAAATTAAAAGTATATATTAGTTAATGTACGAAAATTTATTATATACATTAGTAAAATTTTGATTTCAGATAGAAAAGAGCAAATTCTTGCAAGTTACATTTCTGAAGTTTTTATACATTTTTAGTCCATGGAAGAAAATATTGTTCAAATAGGTAGGTTGCTGCATTTTGGGATTCAACACCACAGATGAGATTACACTTATGGCATGGATTTTAAAAGGTCTATGGAATAAGATGCAAACACTCAAATCTAGTCCTGATAGATCTCAACCTCACTTATAAACAAATCACTAGGGCAAGAGATGACAGTGATCAGTGTGTCGGACTAGAAATCTAGGGGGTCAGGTCTCAGATTGGTAGGTGCAGTACACGTTTCTATGTATACACAGAGACTGTGAAGATTAAGTTTGTAGATCAGGATGTCCTTTTGCTGGGAGTTTAGCAGATGTGAGTGAAAAATAAGTAATCAGAATGAAAATCACCTCTTCTGGAATGATCAAAGTAGAGGAGTTTCAACAGCGTGACATCATGAGTAACGTACCATCTTACTGTGAGGCAGAAAAAGAATGAATCACAACATGGAGACAGCATTAGAGAAAATGCTCATTGTCACTTTATAAAATCCATAAAATATAAAATATGATTCATACAATAGATATCTCACTAGTAAGTTATTTTCAAATATGTCCTTTTCCTGGGAAGCTAGCAGGTGGGAGAGATAAATAAGTAGGGGAGAGTGGGGCACCTTGGGACATAGCCCACCTTGGGACACCTTTATTTTCAGGCTTTAATTTGCAACAAGGAATTAGTTCTCATGTGTATTGATAGATGGCCTTCCTCTTCATTTTTCAAAGAATTTTGATGAAGATAGCGCTTATAGGTAAGGAACAATTTCATTTTCTTTGTTTTTAACCCAAAATTACATCAATGTGCATTTTAAAAAGTAATTTAAAAAAAAATTAAAATATTTAAAAAAAGTGTATTGTTATGAAAGAAAATTCATTTATTACTATTTCTATGCTAATAAATAGTGTTGTTAAGCCTAACTGTATAGTAGTTACCAAAAGATACTTTGTAAAATGGGGCAGGTTGGGACGCACATAGATGGGGCACCTTGGGACATTTTAAAAAGTGTAAACAAATACCAATTCAAGCAAAATAATTAATATTTTGGTGCCTAATTTTTAATTGATTATCATATCAAAATATTAATTTATTAATCTTTTTTTTTCAGAAAAAAATGGTGAGAACAAGAAAAACAAAAGAAAGTATTCTGCTGTAAATGCTAATATGCTTGAATCAGCTGAAAAAAAAAAGATTTGTTAAAAAATGTATTAACTTGAACAATTTTCAGCTATTTCTCTTTTATAACAGTTAATAAAAATAATTTGAACAGTATTTTGTATTTGTTGTTTAGTGTCCCAACCTACCCCATACAGGGGGGCAGGTTGGGACATTGGAAAGGTATTTTATTTCTTTTATTACTCTTTAACTAAATGAGATATTAAGTAGGTTTAATGTTTAAGAAGCAGATATGATGACAATACATGCATGCATACTTATTTTTTTCAATTAGCTTTAAAAAAAATTCATAAAAATATTTAACTGAAAAGTGTCCCAAGGTACTCTGGTCTCCCCTAATCAGGACAAAAGTCACCACTCCTGGAATGATCAAAGTAGAGGGGTTTCAAGAGCATGGCACAGTACTTCTTCACAGCACTTTCAGTTTCTTTTCAGATGAGGGAAATGCAGATAATTTTTTGTGCAGAAGATTTCTTTTGAAATATTTAGTACAAGTAGCTTTTTCACAACATCGGTTAAGAAAATAATGCTCTATAAAAATTTTTTTTTAGAAATAGGAAATAAATTACAAGTAAGATTATATACTAATGAGTATGAAGAGGAGCCTCTATGTTGCTTTAATGATAAGATGGTTTATTTTTATATTAAGGTCTTTTTTAGACTATGCATTAACATAAACTTTCAAGTAGCAATGGTTGGAAGACTATCTGTGTAAATAGTTCATGAGAGTAAGATGAACAATTACAGTAATTTTGAGAAAAAGCTTTCTTACATATATTTTAAAGAAGGTAACTTCTAGATAAATCAAATTCTTACAAATCATGGAGTCATATCTAGTTATGAAGCAGGATCTTTTGGCAAAACTTGAAGCTGTGGTGAAGTGCTCCCTTCAACATCTTGTCTAAAACTGTCATCTGGTAGAAAATATTAAGAAAATAAGACTTCCCAAGAATTGTTGTCATTCAAATTTGTGGACTTTGCGTAAGAGGTGCATACTATGCAACAAGGGTTAGTTGAAATCTCACAGTTTTTCTTCCAATTGTTTTTGAATTAATAGTTAGACATCAATTGTAATATAATAATTTGTTTGATCAAATATTACTAAATTGTTATGTGTATTTGTATACCTTACACTATTTACTGTGTTTTGTAATAAAGAACAATTGGTGGACTTTTATGGATGTCTCAGTAGATCTCAGAATGGTGACCTGGTGAATTCTTCTTCTAAGGCACTACAGCTCTTCACAGGTAAAGGACACCCTAATGTATTTCTGCTATTTAACTGGTGGTCTTCCTTACTTTCTAGTTTCCATGGATATGACAAATGTGAGCTTTTTTTTTTTATTGCATTGATATTTTCAGCTCTAAATAAACATCCTAGCCACCAAATCTTGACTTTTTTCCATATCAACGAATCCTAAAAATGTTTAATTGCCTATGTTTTTAGTCGATTTTAAAGTTAAAACTTCCAAGCATTTCCAAACACTGATTATATAAATGGCACCAAATATCTTTTTTAGAATCTTGTGCTCAAAGATCAGTAGTTTGCTTTCTATAGATTCAGTCAAAACCCAGCATTGATAGGTTACAATACTGTTTTATATACATTATTGTTGGTGCATTGACATTTTTAAGTCCATGATAACATCTATTTGCCATACAGAGTCTATTGCTTATAAGTCAAATTATTTTTGTTACATACAGTAATTCCAAGATATTTGATCTGTGATATTTTTTCAAAGGTTTAAACTTTCAGACTAAAGATAGTGGGTTAATTGTATTATAGGCAGTTTCTAAACATTTAGATTTATCTTCATTTATTATTAGGCCAATTCGCTAGCCTTGGCTTCTTATAAATTGAATACTACTATGACATGCTGGCTTGCTTTATCAGATTATGAAAATCTTTCCTTGTACTGAGTTTGATTAAGGTGGTAATCAAACTGTGGTGTGTAGAAATTGTTTGTTTTAACTCTATGGCATTGCCTGGGACGAGTTTAGAAGTCGCTTACATGAATTATAAACTTAGGTAGGTTTTTCACCAGTATGTCTACGAAGATGACTCTTCATCTTGGAATTATAAGAAAATGCTTTTTTGCATATGTTACAAACATAGGGTTTTTCCCCAGTATGAGAACGAAGATGATTTTTTAAATGAGAATTATTAGAAAATGCTTTCTTACATAGAGTACAAATAAATGGTTTTTCCCCTGTATGAGAACGAAGATGTCTATCTAAGTGGATTTTTTTGAAAAAATGCTTTGTCACATACGTTGCAAGCAAATGGTCTTTCCCCAGTATGGGAACGAAGATGTATTTTCAAGTTGGAATTATCAGCAAATGCTTTTGTACATATATTACAAGTAAATGGTTTTTGCCCTGTGTGGCAACGACGATGTCTGTTTAAGTTGGAACTCTCGGAGAATGTTTTGTTACATATATTACAAACAAATGGACTTTTTCCAGCATGGGAAAGAAGATGAGTGAGTAATTTTCTATTTTGAGAAAATGCTTTCTCACATAAATTACAAGAAAATGGTTTATTCCCAGTATGGGAATTAAGATGTCTTTGGAAATTGGAATAATCAGCAAAGGCTTTCTCACATATGCTGCAAACAAATGGTTTTTCCCCGGTGTGGAAACGAATATGTCTTTTCAAGCTGGAAATATCAACAAAGGCTTTTTCACATTTACTGCAAGGAAAAGGTTTTTCACCAGAATGGCAACGAAGATGCCTCTTTAAGCTAGAACTACCAGAGAATACTTTGTTACATACATTGCAGACAAGTGGATTTTCTTTAGTTGTGCCCAATTCTTCCACTGAAACAAATTTATTTGTGTTCAAAGCCATCATCGTAATTTTCAGTTTAGCTGTTAAGTCCCAACTGTAGAGAAATGCTCTCAATAAATGTAACCTGTAAAGAAATAAAGAAATTGTAGTACTGTATAAATTTTGTTTTGGGGCAATAATAAAAAAATTTCACTAAAATATTTAATCTTACATACTGTTTCATTTATGATACTTTATGTTGTACATAAAGAGCTTTATGATGCTCTGTTTTAAATTTGACAACTAGGTAAATTTTAACCTTTTAATTACTTGTGCTTGTATATAAAATATTCTATGTACTATGAACAGAATGTAATTTTACTTCAGAATACCTTTCTACCATGCTTCCTATAGCTAAACTATCATCAATTTTGTAAAAATTGATTACTAAATCTTAATACAGTCGAACTTCGATAACTTGAAGTCCCAGGGGATCCCCAAAAATATTCGACTTATCCGAAGTTCGAGTTATCGAAGTTACCTACCATTCATCTCAACTGGCACTTAAGATGGGTCAACGTGGTTTAAATGGTTTGATTTGTGCCATAATACTATAGTTGTACGCATTTCAATTTTTTAATAGACTATGTAAATAACAAGAGAAGAATGGGTTCAAACGGTTTAAAACTCAAGAAATTTCACCTCATTACATATTAATTAGTATACCTCATTTGAAAAAAGCAGTTATTTTTTGTTGTTTGCATTTTTTAAAGTTGTTGGCATTCACAAAGTCACTTAATTTTGAACACAGTTAAATAGGGTGTTGTCTGTACCTTCGGTGGTCTCCAGGTATTGTTGTACGATGTGAATAGCGTCCTGTGCCTGCTTGTGACTTCTCACTTCAAGGTTCTCGAAGGTCACGAGTAGACTGGCATTCGAAATTTTGAACCGGGGAAATCTATAAAAAAAATTCGACTTAGAAGATGTTCACTTCGAGTTATTGCGACAGTTAATTAAAGAAAAGTATAGACATGATTCGGGACTTGATTAAAAGTTCGAGTTAGCGGATTATTCGACTTATAGGAAGTCGAGTTATAGAAGTTCGACCGTATAATAACCATTTTTTCTTATTTATCAAATTTTTATAAACTTTTCTTGTAATGTACAAAATATACAAAGTGAGTATTTATGTCTGAATACTAAGCACAAGTAGTTAATCTTTTGTTTAGAATTGCTATTAACCATTGCTTTTAGGGAATTGCGTATTCCCCCCCCTTTGATCTGAAAATTAAAAAAAAAATTAGTAATTAAATAAAAGTAACATATTAGAAATAGGAAGAAATTATTATTCAGGATCAACCTTTGGTGAAAAATAATAATAGTGATTGGAATTAAGAGATCAGCTTATATAATTAATAACTTCTAAAGTATGACAACAACTGTTTAATTACACTATATTTAGGCATCAATAGACCAGAGAGGTATTAGTTTTTGGCTTACTTTAGCATTAAGTATAACTCTTAACTGCTTTGAGCACATTTTAATCCTAAAATCGGGGTGTTGACACGTTATAACTGACATATGCTCTTTGTCTTTGGAAAAGCACTGAACATTTATCAAGATTTGCTTCTAGTTTATCACACAAGTAAATTTTTAGATACATAATACTATATTTCCAGCTAGAATGGAAACATTGAATTTTCATTTTAAATCTGTCTTCAGTTGGGCAAACGTTGAAAGGGGGAAATGAAATGACGGTATTTAACTGGCAAAATGTCTGGCTATCGTTAATTCTGAAACGTTGGTCAACCGTAAGATCAATGTTGGAAATTTTCTGTTGACACCTCTTACACAAATATTGGCATACCACTAAGAAATATAAAAGCAATCGCTTATAGCTATGCAAATGTGCTAAACGAGAAAGTTATGCATCAACTGCCATCTTTAGTGTTACCACACCATTGCTGCAGGATTTCCAAATTGCAAGGTAAGTTATCTTGGTATTTTTGTTTTATATTATTTCTATCGTATATGTCCTCATTATTATTAATTTAATCCTGAAGAAAATTACATTTTGGCTATCTGAGCTACAGTTTCTCTTTTGTGTTTTAAAAAGTAACATACCATTTACCAAAAATATATACACAGCGTATTTCTTTTAGTACACTTCGACATCTTTTGTGTGTAGAGTTGAGAATTTTTAATAGATATCAGAGAATTCTTAATCCTTTTTTAGACATATAAGTCTCTTGAAAGTATATTTTTATGAAAGTATGGACAAATGTTGCAAACTTCTATCAAACATCAATCAATAACATTTACAGGGTATCTGCCAAAATAAAAGTTTTTAAATCCATGACTTTCCCTGATTTAGCAGATCATTTTCCATGACTTTAAAAGCTTTCGTTAAAGTATATATGAATAAAACTTCTGATGTACATACAAATAAAATATATGCTTTTAGAGAAATTACAGGAATTTTATCATAAAAAAACTATAAACTTACTTTATAAGTGTTGATAAACTCATATACATAAAAATAAATTGTTGTATCTACATACCTAAGTTTAATCCTATAGCAATTTTTCAATCAAAATGTTTCCAATTTGAATTCAGGGTACTTTGGTATTATCCAGGTGACCATGAATAATAGCCAAATATAACCCTATAATGTTTATATACAATATCCCTAGAGATAAACTTATATTTTGTGCAAAAATCTTAACTAATTTTTATTAAAAAATAATTATTATATTAATAAAATTTTAATCTACAATTTAAGAAAAAACCAGAATAATATACATTTACCCACCCATTAAGCTTTCTTGCTTTGAGTTTCCTTGGCGAACAAATTTTACTTGGTAATATGGTCAATAGGATAATACATAAATACCAAACTCAGTAACTTCAGCCAAATGACGAGTAAAAATAGAATTAAACAATTAAATGCATTTTTATTTAATCGGTAGTTTAGCAGATCCATGACTTTTACTCATTTTACTTGAAAAATCAAGACTTTCCATGACAAAATTAATCCATCGACTAAATCCATGATTTTCCATGACTTTCCAGGTGAGCGGAAACCATGTATATTGTTATGAAAGTACTGACAATGGTTGCAAACTTCTATCAAACATCGATCAATAATATTTAACATCACTATTTGGAGCAGTTTTAAGTAAACAATGTAATGGAATAAGTTAAAAATTATGCACTGTATACTTGTAGAAATGGTTCCTCTACAAATACAAAAAAAAAAAAAAAAAAAAAAAAAAAAAAAAAAAAACTCAAGGAATCAATTTTAATGGAATATATATTTAGTGTATAATGTTTTTATTTTATGTTATTCAAAGAACAACATTACCTTTTAAAATGCATTTTTCGTAATTTCACGCGTATGGTTTGCGGACTGTGTTTAAAAAGCAAATTTCTTCAGACCTGGACTATCTACTGGTTGTTTATTGCTGAAATCATCAAAATAAGAAGAAAGGGAGTAAAAAGCATGTCCCACAAATTTAAATAAAAGCACAACTTACTGGACATTAAGAAATAACTGGTTCAGATTAGATTTTTTTTTTATGTGCCCTACAAAATTTTAAAAATTAATGACTGTTGATTTTTGGTACATATGAGTAAATTGAAATATATTTCTTATATTTATTTTAAACAAAATTATCATAGAGATAGATCTTATCATTGAAAAATCAACACAAAATATTAACAAAACTCCTAATGAATATAACTATATTTTATTGTATATAAACAAAATAGACATGTTTTACATATATCTGATTATTTGTTCTAAAAATTCTTCACCAGTTAAAATTTACCTTGTTTCTGTCTGTTATTTTGGCTTAATACACAATTTCTTTCAATTCTTCCATGAAACTATTTTTGAAAGTATATTTATGTTTAAATAAGTTATGAATTTTATAATAAGCAAACAAAATTTCAATGCATTTAAAACATAAGTATTTTTTTATGTCTTTCGGATGCTCAGAATAATCAGCATGCGGAACAAAAGATTCATCAATTTCATCAAAATACTTATTTAAGAAAAAACTTCTGCTTTTTCACATATTTCATGGTTCCCACTCTTTTGCTTCTGAAAATTTCAAGCACTTTTCAATGACTTTTCCAAAAACCTGATATTTTTTTCAAGCACCTCTTTGATATGCTGTTCATAATTGAAAAAAAAATTAAAATAACTCCCCAAAACAGTAGAACTATATATATAATGTTCACTCTTTTCCCAGAAAAAAAACCCCCAGACTTTTGAAATGGTGTAAAAAAAAGGAATGGCTATAAGCACACGAATACTGGTTTAAAAATACAGTTTCTTTTTAAAGCATTCCAAACTTTTTATTTTTTTTATATCCCTTTTTAAATCATATTTTATCAAGCAGGTGACAGTAGATAGTGCAGTTTGCAGTGCATGAAAGATGAGTCACGTGACACGCCCACAATTGCCAATAACGATCCTTCTCAATTTTCTGGCGCAGACATAAATTAAGGGCCCCTCCACACTATGGTCCACTGCAAGCCATCCCCACTGTCTGAAGGGGGTATGGCCTATCATGGTCGATGGAAGATGATAAAACCTTGATGAACGATGGTGGTTTTTCTCCAAAGATTAAAGGCAGCCAGATGCGCCACTAAAGTGAGCAGCAGACTTAATGAGCGAATCCACGAGCTCGGCTCATTGAGTGGCCCAGCATGTGGATGCAACCCATGACCCATTGTTCAAGGTCCCCAAGTGGTGAACAAGTGGCCCTAGTGTGGAGGCTACATAACATTTTGCAGGGACTTGAAAAAGAATAATCAAGCATCGGACCTCAAATTCAATGACCTAAAAAAAAAAAAAAAAAAATTCAAAAATTTTAAGGCCTTAAAAAACAAAAAGAAAATTTAAGCACTTTTCAATGACTTTTCATGACTGTGGGAACCCTGTATTTATATTTAAACAATGCAGCCTAATAATTTAATAAAAAAATTGTACATTTTAACGATTCAATTTGTCTATGATAGCGTTAATTTCTTTGTTATCTTCTCCACTAATAATTGACATTTTTCTTTTCCAATTCCTTTTTTTAGCTTCATTTGTCCACTTTTCTCAAAATTCCCTTTTTCATTTCTCCATATTCTCATTTATCAGTGAACAAGTATTTTTAAAAGAATACACAAGAGCATTATTTATATATTTTTTAAACTTTTTTGCAGAAAATTTTCAGATTTTTTTAAAAAATTTAATATTTACAATTTCCCTGATAATTCCTGGTTGCTGGACAACTTGCTTTGACTTTAAGGTATTTTTCAAATTCATTAAAATAGAAAATTAAAGAAATTAAAGAGAAAAGAAACGAAGAGCTACACATCCGTTAATGTAAAACACTTTATTTTATACACCAGAAAAAGTTTGGTACACAATAGGAAAACAGTACTGTTCTTTCATGCTACATTCACCATATTTTCACACAATGAATGAAAATGCCAAATAATAACCAAATAGATACATGATGCAGAGGGCAATGCATTTTGATATCCAACACAAAAGTTACAATTCCACTGCTGATATGAATTTTAAACTTTTTTAGAATAAGAAGCAAGTATTAGATATCAGCCTTGGTATAACCAAACCTTGCTGATTTTAGCACTTATGTAACTGAATTAATCCATGGATAGTGTTTAAACTTATACCTTGAAAACACTTTGTTTCAAAGACAACACAAAAAGACTGCACTTTAGGAAATAAATATTAAATAAGTAAAAAATAAAAATATATATTGTAGAGCGTACAAATACTCCCCTCTACTTTTATGATAGGTGGCGCTAAGAGAGCCATATAGTTTGTTTTTCCATAGTGCCAGTGACCTCTCTGTGTGTGCATTGTATATGTTGTTGTTTTTGTACTGTGTTGTGGACAGGGTTGCTTCATTTCCCCAACCCAAAAAAACCCGGGCGGGTTTAAAAAAAAAAAAAAAAACCCAAGTGGGTTTTTTCAAAATTGGGTTCTCAAAATCTTTATTTAAAATTCCACATATTTAACTAACAATAAATTTTCAGGGAAAAATAGTTATCTGTATAACAAATACAATAAAATCTAAATTAAACAAAGTTAATAAGAATGTATGATGAAAAAAAAAATAAGAATATTGAAGTATTACATGTGATAAAATTAATCGAAAAATGGACAAGAAAAATTAGATAAAAAATATGTATAACAACTGCAAATAATAAACATGGGGATAATATATATAAATTATTCTGCTACTTATCATATATAACTTATAAATAAACTAAAAAAATATCTTCTGAATGCTTTAATAACACAATACTGCTAATAAATATAGAGCAATAATTTAATACATTTTATTGAAAAGAAAAAACTTCAAATGCAACTATTTCAAAGCCAACTTTTAGTATAAAATAATCACCATTCAAAACTAGTTTTTTGATGTTAGAAAAATTTTATAATATGAAAAAAATTTATTTTAAAATTTCAAAATTTTCTTTAATTTAGACAAAAATTTCTTCTGCATAATTTAAAATTGATTTTTAAAATTTTTATTTTAAAAAGTTATTAACATTTTAAATTTATTTTAATCATACAATTAATTATATATTCTGTCCTCTTACATAACAAAAAACCTGAATAGTTTTCAAATCCCCAAAAAAGCATCTAAAACCCTTTAAAGTATATAAAAAAAACCCTGATAAAACCCGAAAAAACCTCAAAAACCCTGAAGAAACCCACTGGGTTGGGTTTTTTCTGAAAAAAACCCGGGTTTTTGCCAACCCTGTTTGTGGAACATAGCGAACGAAATAAAAATGGCTCCTAAAAATGGACTAATTATTTCACAACTCCTTTTTGAATAATTAAGTATTGTCCTCCTACAATATCAAATAAAAATATATATACAGTAGAACCTTTTTTTAACGACCTCATGATACAACAACCTCTTTGTTAGAACGACCACCTTAAAAAGTCCCAATTATTTTACCATAGGAATAATGTTAATTTTGAATCATTACAACGACCCCAAGCGTATTATTTTTTGTTAGAGCGACCACCCATTTTAGTCTGCAGAATTCAAGTGGGCTATTTCAAAATTATTGTTCTGTGGTGCAACTTCAATTCGATTCTGAAGACGGAGAAGAAATCGTCTAAGCTTTTGAAAAAGTGAATGAAAAAGAAACCTTCAATGCAATCAATGCCTTGCATTAATATTTTGAAGGACAATTTAATTCTGAAGATTTCCTTCAAAATCTAACGGATATGGAATCGATGATGATGAAAAATTCCCAAATGAACTTGAAAGAGGCGTCCATCAAAGACTTTTTTTTCAAAAATTCAGTAATGGAAATACAAATAAATAGAAGTGTTCTCTAGGTATGTACTGTTGCATCCTTTCTTTGCTCAATTGTTTTTATTATTTTTTCAATTTGTTACAACGACCATATGATGTTGATCCCACAGGGGGTTGTTATACCGAGGTGCAAGGCCTTGGGCCGCAGTGCTGGTGTCCTTGTGGGCCGCCCCACCCTAAATCTAAATCTATACCGAGTTGCTACTGTATATATAATAAATATAAAATATTGCTTAAAAAAAAATTTGCATTTAGTTTGCATCAGGGCCATAGCCAGGATTAAATTATTTTATTATTATTATTTTTTTTTTTTGGTAGGGGAGACTGTCCGCAGGCTTGCAACTGCAGAGGTACTTTCAAAAAGGTGAGAAAAGTGACAAATAATACAGAATAAGTGACCAAAAAGTGACTAAACATTGGACAAAAAAAAAAGATTTTTTTTCTCCTCTTGATTACAGATGCTATTATTAAGATTTTTCTATTTATTTTAACTTGAAATCAAATGATTCGTGCAAGACATGATTTTAGCGTCAAATACAAAAAAAAGTTTAAAATTTTGTTTGACACAACTCGACATTGCTTGTTATTCAAGAAAATTAGATTTGAATACATACAATGCATTAATTTTATAATCACAATTTTCTGCATATATTAATGATGATTTGAAATATGTACATAGCTAGATTAGAGTATCTAAACAAAAATTGTGAAGAAAAAGAAAAAGGTGTGCTTTGACGTAAATTACTTTAATGTATTAAATGTACATTTCAGTACAAATGTAGATTTCAGAAACTTCTTTACTACTTTTTAAAATCACTCAATTCTGGAAACCATACAACTAATTACATTTTAATAAGAAAAATAAGATTAGAGCATCCCATTTTTGGTCTTTTATTAAAATATTTTGTTATTAATTCAGATTTTTGTTTTTCAACAACAGACTTTTGCTGTGATACACCATGAAAAAGTGACTGTTTACTTAAAAAAGTGATCAATTGTAAAAAAAGTGACTAAAGGTGAGAAAAGTGACGGAATTGCAAGTCTGTGTCCGATATCTCCCCCTTTCTTAATATTAAGAATTATATAAAATTTATTAATATTTAATAATAGCATTAAACACAAAATTTAATATTTATATACCTTTAGTCCATGCACAATACAGCCTAATATGTTCCAGCAAATATATAAAATAATTTAGAGCTAAAATATTGAGATAGATACAGTAAAGAAATTTTAAAAATTGAAATATTTAAAATTTAATTTTAAATATGCATTTTAAAAAATTTTACACTTAAAAATGTAATTTTATTTTAATGTTGAAATGCAATACAGTGTTCCAGAATTTCTAAAAGAGAATTTTATTTCACCAGAAATTTGTAGATGTGTAACATAAAAACTCAGGAATTACAGGGTTTTCCTAGAGCACAAATGACGATTAACTTTTAACCCATTCAGGACTAGAGAAAGAGAAAGAAATGCTTCCCTAGGTCTGCATGATTTTATTTGTTAAGTATAATTTCATTTGTAAAATTCCTAAAAAAATCCTAACTACGATTTAATAAGCTGAAATTTTTAGTTTGTAATCCCTGATAACACATGTATATACTGTAACAAATGTCTTGTAATATTTAAAATATCAATTACAAATTTTTAAAAATTTTTTTAATAAAACTTTTATTTTTAGTTTGAAAAAAAAAAAATGGACATTTTTAAAATTTAAACAAATTATTAATTAAATTCATGGTTTCCACACACCTGGAAAGTCAGGGAAAGTCATGGAAAATCATGGATTTAGACAATGGATTAATTCTGTCATGGAAAGTCTTGATTTTTCAAGTAAAATGAGTAAAAGTCATGGAAAGTCATGGATCCGCTAAACTACCGATTAAAAAAAATGCATTGAATTGTTTAATTCTATTTTTACTTGTCATTTGACTGAAGTTACTGAGTTTGGTATTTATGTATTATCCTATTGACCAAGTAAAATTTGTTCACCAAGGAAACTCAAAGCAAGAAAGCTTAATGGGTGGGTAAATGTATATTATTCTGGTTTTTTCTTAAATTGTAGATTAAAATTTTTATTAATATAATAATTATTTTTAATAAAAATGAGTTAAGATTTTTGCACAAAATATAAGTTTATCTCTAGGGATATTGTATATAAACATTATAGGGTTATATTTGGCTATTATTCGTGGTCACCTATATAATACCAAACTACCCTGAATTCAAAATGGAAACATTTTGATTGAAAAATTGCTATATGAATAAACATAGGTATGTAAATACAACAATTTATTTTGATGTATGTGAGTTTATTAACACTTATAAAGTAAGGTTATAGTTTTTTTATGATAAAATTCCTGTAATTTCTCTAAAACCATTTATTTTATTTTTATGTACATCAGAAGTTTTATTCATATATACTTTAACGAAAGCTTTTTAAAGTCATGGAAAATGATCTGCTAAATGAGGGAAGTTATGAAAAATCATGGATTAGAAAAATTTTATTTTGGCAGATACCCTGTAAATTACATGAATTGCTAAAAAAACTTCATAAATTGAATAAATAAATACAGTCTGTATCGGTTATATGGTTGTTGCAGATATACTGTGCCAAATTTCAACTAAACAAAGTGAATAGGATGGTCAATTTTTGATATATGAATACTTTGATTATTTTTGTCAGTATATTTTTATTTTGTAAATATTAATTTTTTTTAGAAAAATTAGATAATTTACCATTTTTTCTTGTTATTTAAATTAAATATATAAACATGTACGTTATGTTAAGTTAGCTCTGCCATTGGTAGACCACCTTCGATTTTTTAAACATGGAGTGGACCACAGACAAAGTTTGGCCACTTGTGCTATAAAGCATCAAAGTTCTTTATGGTGCAAACTGGGACAGTCACAATAGCGCTCTTTAGCTACGAGTATATTGAAAGTCAACACTGTGCAATATTATTTGAAAATCTAATGGACTTCAACCACCATCTAGTGCCATTTATAAATTTAATTTAAACGTTCTGATTACCAATCACACCAGTGTGTCTACAGACTTTGAACATAGAACTGTGTAATCATACATATGTAATTAATATCCTGAATGGGTTAAAGTTGAATGTAAATCATTTTATGTTGTATGAACATTTCAAGCAACTGTATTTTCAACAGCATGAGAACGAAGATGACCCTGCAAACTGCGCTTATGAGAAAATGATTTCACACATAGATTGCAAGCATATGGTTTTTTCCTCGAATGGGTATTACGATGACAGTCTAAGTCGCATTTTTTTGAAAATGCTTTCTGACATACATCACAAGAATAATCCCCAGTATGACAACGAAAATGAACAGTAAGGGAGGATTTGGTAGCAAATGTTTTGTTACACACACTGCAAGCGAATGGTTTTTCCCCAGTATGGCAACGAATGTGAACAGTTAGGAAAGATTTTTCGAAAAATGCTTTGTCACAAACACTGCAAACATACGATCCTTCCCCAGTGTGGGAATGAAAATGACGATCTAAGTTCCTTTTGACAGAGAATGCTTTCTTGCACATGCTGCAATTATACGGTTTCTCCCAGTATGGCAACGAAGGTGGACTCTGAGGGCAGAATTGACAGAAAATGCTTTGTTACATACGCTACAAACATAGGGTTTTTCCCCAGTATGGAATCGAAGATGAATTCTCAAAGCAGAATCGACAGCGAATGACTTGTTGCACACACTGCAAACATATGGTTTTTCACTTGCGTGGAAACGAAGATGAGCTCTTAAGTAAGAATTGACAGAAAATGCTTTGCTACATACATTGCAAACGTATGGTTTTTCAACAGTATGGTAACGAAGATGACGATTTAAGTATCTTTTAATAGAAAATGCTTTCTTACATATATTGCAAACATATGGATTTGTACCAGTGTGAGTACGAAGATGAGCTTTCAGATAAGAATCGAGAGAAAACGCTTTGTTACATACATTGCAAACGTACGGTTTCTCTCCAGTATGGGAACTAAGATGATCATTTAAGTTGTTTTTTCTAGTAAATGTTTTCTCGCATAAACTGCAGGCAAATGGTTTTTCCCCTGTGTGCCAACGAAGATGATCACTTAAGTTGTTTTTCCGAGCAAATGCTTTTTTACATATAACACAAACAAATGGTCTCTCCTTTGTATGGGAACGTAGATGAACTTTGAGGGCAGAACTGTTAGAAAACCCTTTCTTGCACGTACTGCAAACATACGGTTTCTCTCCAGTATGAGAACGAATGTGAACTTTTAAGTGAGAGCTGTCCGAATATGCTTTGTTACAAATACTGCAAACATATGGTTTTTCTCCAGTGTGAGAACGAAGATGCAAATTTAAATGGCCTTTTTGAGAAAATGACTTTTTACATACATTACAAGCAAAAGGCTTTTCTTTAGAGTCTACAGAACGACAATCATCCAATGTGCTTTCTTCCATATCAACAAGCAATAGGATTTCGACTAATATGCCTTTAAATCAAAGGAGTTTCCACTTAAAATACTCATAAAAAATGCATAGGCTTCGTAAACGATATATTATTTTTTTAATATAAGATTCTTTATTTTTTAGTGGATGTGTAATTTTTTAAATTGCTTTGAATATGTTTGAATAATGCTTAAACAGGCTTTTGAATATGTAAGTCTTAGAGTGTACAGAACTAAAATGATCGATTGTACTATTATCCATACCAACAGCAAATAGAATTTTGACTTATATCCCTTTATTTAAATCAAGGCACTTCCCAGCTAAAATATTCTTAAAAATTTCTATGCTCATGGTTTGTAAATAATATACATTAAGATTCTTTATTATTAGTAAATATATAATTTTTTAAATTACTTTTGAATATGTTTCATATCCACAAGTTCTTAAAAAAAAAAAAGGATCTAACTATGACTAACCACAAAATTTAATCTCCGTTTAAATCTCTTAACATGTTAACTAATATGGATATATACTGCTACTTAAAAATTATTTTACATACAAACTACACTTCTTTAAGAGATAATTTCAATTTCAAAAGGATGTACTGGAACTTTACCATTTCCTATAGAGATTTATAGCTGTACAAACTTCTTCCACTGAAATACTTGTTCCTTGAGCACAAAGATGTCAATGAAGTATTCTAATGAACCATCAAGCAGCAATTGTAGAGAAATGCTTTAAAGTAAACGCAACCTGTAAAATAATAAAAGAAAAAAAATGTAGTTACAGTACAAATTTGTATAAGTATAGGTGGTTCTGGATGGGGGAGCATAAGTCTCCCCATATTAGACACTGGCTAACACTAACTATTACAGTAACTATATCTGATAAAATAGTACTGCAAAACATTTTTATACTCAATGTTCCATTCAGTGGCGTGCTGTAGGTGTTCATGCAGGGTGTGCAGAGAGCAACAACAACAATAATAATAAAACCATAAAAATGCACATTAAACACTTCCTTAATGTTTATTATTCATTTGTACACAAAATCCATATTCTATCCGTATTACTAATAAAATAACGAAAAAGCTTATATTTCCACAAAAAACTTATATTTTTCAGCAAACATAGCACCCACCGCTGCGATGCCTCATCAGAATGCTGATTGGTGCCGTCAAGCCGAAAGTCTAGTCCACTTGCAGAGAATTTCACTGCACACTGGCGCAATAGAATGAACTGTTTCTCATTCCGTCAGTGGATTCAATTATATTTATTAATTGTTTTTAACATTTGGAAATCATATATTCTGCGAAAAACATCTTCACAATTTTTAAAAACAAAACCAGGGATATGGTGTTACAGATATAATTTATATACTGTCTGTAAAATACAATGAATGGTAAAATTTGGACTGTTCTGTTAGAATTCGTTTCTTTTTTGTCTAACAAAACAAAATTGTTTTTCAGTGAATTATTTCTATAAATATAATACATCACCGAAATTACTTTACCACACTAAAACATTTCCCTTTATATAGATGAAATACTTCTTTTTATATTTCCATGAAAACTAAATCTTACAATATATAAATTTAAACATTAACCGTCTGCAAAATCGTATGGCCAGTTAATCAGTTAAAAAACCAAAAGCGCTTCAGTATGTAAGTTCCTGCTCTAATACAACGCTTAACAAACCGTACCTTCGGATGATTCTGAATGCCAAGTGCAGGAAAAATAGCTGCACTTGCCTCAGTGCTATAGTATGCTGTTCTTCTCCAGTAGCCCATACATATAAAGCATGATATTCTATTAGTGCACAGTGGGTACACATAAAATTTTTTTTTATGTTTGTTTGCTTTTGAACGCGCTACGGGGTGCAGCACCTAGTACCGCACGCACTGCGAGATTACAAGTAAGCAAATCAACATAATATTTGAATATAATATAAATAATATTTATTATATACCATATAAAGATAAGTAGACATGGGTGCAGAAAATTATTGTCTCACATAATTTTGCCAGGGTGTGCACTGCACACCTTGCACATATGGACCGCATGCCACTGGTTCCATTTGATTTATCATAGATATTGTTCTAAATAAATGTCAATCAAGAAAATAGAAAAACTGTACATAAAAATGTCATGCAATAGAAATAATGTTGATTCATAACAGTATGCTCAAACTATTTTAGAATATATATTTCATTTTACTCCTTATATATCCTTATAT